>CAUYPK010077055.1:0-10240 GCA_963574355.1 Loris lydekkerianus
ATAACCCAACTATACCACAAGACTATGAGGAAAGGACCAAGGAAGGGGAAGGGAGGGGGGAGGTTTGGGTGGAGGGAGGGTGATGGGTTGGGCCACATCTATGGTGCATATTTTTATCTATAATTAAAAAAAAAAAAGAAAGAAAGGAAAAAAAATCATAGCTGTGTACATTAATGCAATCATGGGGTGCAATGTGCTGGTTTTATATACAATCTGAAAAAAAAAAAAAAAAAAAAAGTGACTCCACAGTGAGCAAAACTGCAAGCTCTTAGGCTGTAAGAAAGGAGAAGGGGCCTGATGTTAGCTGTTCACAGATTCCTGAGCTGTGACAAGCAGCTCTGGTGGTTAGTCAGAAGCTAATCATGCACATGTGGTTGATGTGACTGGGCTTCTGGGAGAGAGCACGAGAAGCAGAACTGGGAAGCAATTTTCTCTCAGGGGGATACAGTCTCCTCTCATCAGCCTCCCTCACCAATGAGATTTTTGACACTGACAGGAATTCCCTGTTGACTCAGGATTGCCTGATTCACAGGGGACAGGGTAGGCATCCTCTCAGAGCAGCAGTGGGGGAGAGGAGAGCACAGAGTGGACTTGTACTACCGTGCTCTGCTTCAGCCCTTCCTTCTGCTCCCAGGGTTTCTCCCCAAGGGTATCTAATAGTTTTTAAGTTAGTTCCTAATATCCATCTTCATTTTGCTTTCTGTAATTTCTATAGCGTTGATTTAGGGGCAAAACCTAGAGCCCTTTATAGTTTATTGTCTTGCAGAATCACCATTTTCAGCTTCTTCAATACAGGGATTGGGGTGAAAGAAAGTGCACAGAAAAAAAAAAAATGTTAGAGCATTTTCAGGAACCAAAGGAAGCTAGGAGGATGATATGGGAAAAGGATGCTGGAAGAAGAGAGAAAGTATATATAGTTCCTGGATTTCTCATATATTTGTGGTTCAAGTTCAAGTCATTGCCTGACTTCACTGGAACAAATTAGGTCCAGTTGCCCAAAGTCAGTCTCTGTGGTCATATGGATGACAAGTAATCACTGGATCCTTTCTTCCATCACTGTTAGGACCTTAATCTTCAAATCATAGGCTAAATTCAGAAATGTGTAAAACAGGGGAGAAGGGGAGATTCCCTGCTGAATTTCAAGGTCTGAGATTTCCCAGAAGGTACAGAATGCACTTTATTTTTTATTATTCCCATGACTTGAAGCTGTTATTTTCAGGTATTTTTTTATTGTTTGTTTTTTTGACAAGTAGAGCCCTGGCTGCTGTCATAAAATTAGATATTTCAAATATTCTGTTTTTCTTCTTATCCTCCCCTATGTGAAGTCATGGGAGGCTCACACCAGGCAAGTGTTTTGATTTCATTGTCAATGCATAGGATTTCATTGTTGTCATTACTGTGTTTATCACATTCCTCCTGGATATGGGCCATTAGCATTCCACCAAAAAAATAAAAATTCTGAAATGCAAGGTCATTCAATGGGCTAGATATCCTAGAAACCCCTATCCCCATCCCAGCATACATGGGAGGCCTCTCCCATCTGGCCAGACCTAGCAGCTGAAGTTCACCCCTGGGGCTTCCCACTCTTGTCAATCAGAGCATCCTGCTGTGAACACCATACAGCCGTTTCTCTCACACAGATTCGTATGCTGCCAGACCAAGTAACCACATGGGCTCTGGTCCACACTGCTAAAGCCCACGACATTCCAGGAGATAGCAATAAATCAATGCACGTCACCACTACAGCATCTCTGCTTTGCCCAGAGTCTTTCATCCCAGAGGGTCCCCAAATATTTTGCAAGCTGATACCTTGTCCAAGCTGTGCATAAACCTCTCCCTTCATCCTCCACTGGAATCCATGCACCTCGAGAACAGGACACAGCAGCTGTTCTGTAGCTGCCCCTCAAACCCATGGACCTCAGTTAGGACAGGAAGCCGAGAGAATACAACATCCAATTGAAGAGACGGCAGGGAATTTCAAGAGGTAAAATTCATTGAGCCAAAGTTGGAAGCTGGCCAGGACACCTGGTTAATACCACTCTTCTCCCCAGATATCATGGGTCCTTGTGACCACCAACAGCCTGCTCTAAGCTCCACTGGCCCTCAGGAACCCAGACATGTCCTCCTCAGACGAACTCTAAATAACAAGAAAGGAAACAGTAAAACGTTATAGAAATTAAGAGCATATCAGCTCACACCTGCTAAGCTTTACTAATGTCACCTTAGAAGGGACAGAAATGTCACTGAGGTAACAGTGAAGGTATGAACAATGGCAGGGGTGGCCATCCTCCTTTCCTTGGTAACATTAGAGGAGCATCCAAATCTAATAAAGCATCTGATGTTTGGAACTGAGGGTGTGGGTCTGAGCCAAAAAGGTGGGTACTCCACACGTTGTCAACTTCAAAGACCCTGTTTAAGTGAAATGTAAGTAATTCACTGAACCAATGATTTTTCCCCAAAGCAACAAGGTAAATCTTTAAGGATGGTATGTTTGAAGATGAATTCAGTTAAACAATAATAAAAGCACTATAGCTACTTCTACTATTGCTACTACTATATAATAATACATATTATTGAATTCTTTGTATGTGCAAAGTGCTCTGCCAAGCATGTCACCTGAATTCCCACTTAGTCTTCCCAGTAAATGTAAAATAAGTGCTATCCCCAGACCTATTTTACACATCAAGAACATTCAGCATAGAACAGTTAGGTACGTTGGCTGGGATCACAGAGTGTAAGTGCTGGGACCAGCTTGTGACCCCAAACACTCCACCCCACAGCACCCCATACCTCCTGTTGCCACTCTTGACCAATACAAAAAGAGCTAGATAACACCACAAGAGTCATTAACACTTTGGGGTCCTAGAGAGACACTACATACAGAATTAAAAAAGACCATTTTTAATTGGGAATAAATAAGGCCACTGGATCTGATGCCATGCAGAGCTGACGGTGAATAAGACAGACTTAACTGTGGATATAAAGGTTGTTGGCACACAGGCTAGTGGACACCCATAGCATCCCCACAGTCTTCAGTAACCTCTTCCTGAGGAATTTTTGAAGTGAACTTACCATAATGCATAAAAAGCAATTTCTGGAATGGAAGTTTAAACTCTTTTGAAATATCTACTCCGTTATTCACTTGGGAACCATGAATTATTTATATCTTAATCAGAGTTCTTTCTCTTTTCTGCTCCCCCCTTTCCACCCTTGAGTCTAGGCACTCATCATTTCTCTGTTGCATATCACTCTTGTCCAAGCCTTGTCCCATTCTATTCCATCCCTAACAACACACCAAGAAGGCCCAGAATAAAAATCAATGCTCTGATCAAAAATCTTCAGTCATACCCCAATGCCTGAAGGACTACCCAGAAACACTCAACCTGAATAATCACATCAGAACTCCTCCACAGAGTGCCATCTCCACTGCCTCGCTGACTCCCTGTGCAGTCCGGCTTTCTGTCACTCTACCACCTGCTCCAGACACACACACTCAGTGTCAGACACTGAGAATTACCTGTGGTCCTCTGGCAAGGGCCTTTTCCTCTGCCACGTCTCTGAGGCTCAGCATGCAGCTTCCTCTGCCAAAATGAACTCTAACTTTTCTATATCCATCCAGGATCCATTCAATCTTTAGGATCGACCCCTGCATGAAACCTTCTGGCCTCCTCCAAGGGCCTCCTTCTCCTAACACACATGCTATCACGCATGTTATGGGTCGCCATCAAAATCATTGCCCTTTTTTTTGTATAATATTTCCGTTATCTATTCTTTTTTCTTAAAGAAAGTCTCCAAATTATATAAGACTCAAACATAACAAAACTGACTAGGGTCCATATTCATTTTATTTTTGTACCCACATCAGCTAAAAAGATACCTTGCACATACTTCATACATGTTTGTTGAATATTACATGAATTAATCAAATTAAATATTTCATTCTATTGGAGGAGAGAACTCAGCAGAGCCTAGTACAACCATGGGCTTTGGAGATAGAGAAATATGAATTGGGGTCAGGGTTCTATCACTTCCTAGCTATGTGATTTTGAGAAATTCTGCTAGCCTTAGTTACTCACGAGGCTAAAAATAGAACTCAGAAAAATATTCTTAGCAACATGTTTGGTATTTTGATTGAGAAGAATTTAAAAGACTCAATAAATATTAGAATTTATTTATATTGGAAAAGGACAACCAAATAACTAAATATTCCATATCAAATATTTAGACTTAGAGAATGGCTTTAAGTATCATAACATAAAATTTCAAATTAAAAACAGCAAATGCTTTTACTTTTGGTTGAAAAAGTAAAATTATTATTTTTATTTTATTATTATTTTATTATTATTATTGTACAGACAGAGTCTCACTATGTTAATCATGCTGATCTCAAACTGCTGGCCTCAAACTCCCACCTTAGTCTCTCAAAGTGCTAGGATTATAGGCATGAGCCACGATGCCCAGCCTGGCTGCTTCTTTTCCTCCCCCTTGTCCCACCTAGGAAAACTCTGTTTTCTCATGGTTAATACCAAAAATAGAATTTTTCATACCATAAAAATTTAATAAATATTAACTGATGATTGTGATAAGCTTAGAAATTAATTTTAAAAAATGTGAGTAAAACCTCAGCCTATATGGGCTTATTCCAGGGTCAACCAGTCCATATACCATGTCTCAAAGGGATGGCTGCACTTAACAGCAATTAGCATTTGTTCCGTCCTGATTGCTTGTTTGTTTACTTTCTACCACAACTAGTATTCCCATGAAGTACTCATGCAAACAAATTATTTTCTCCAGCTATAGCAGCTTAACTTGCTAACACGTAATATGTGTAGAACTGATTACTGGCTACCCAAGGGTCAAAAAACAACAAACCACATGGAGTAACTGAGGAAAGCAAGCTTCCGACCATTTCTGGGCATGGCTTACATGTGTGTTGATGTATTAACCCTCTGAGGCCTGACACTTTAAAATGTAATGCTCTAAATTATAATTTTCTATATGCACCTTGATGTGAAAAGGATTGAGAAGCACTTATATAGATAAAGGCCTAATGAGTTAGAGGCTAGTTTTTATATTTTTGTGTGGACCAGTTTGGCCCTTTAGAATACCTGCTGCCAGGATGTGTGTAAATGGTTGGCCTTAATGCACACCTGACCTTTCTAAGCTTCTGAATGAGCCCTGTCCATCTTTCTGTGGCCAACTCTGTGGCAGGCTTGCCTGCTTTCAACATCTAATCCACTCATTGCTATTGACTTAGTTTCTTTTGAATGTTGCATCTTGAAAAGCTAGCAAGCTCTTGGTAACTCCATCTCTAATTAAATATCCATTTATACAATTCAGACACTCTGTATCTTCACTTGTTCTGCAAGAATATAACTTGTTCTGCAAGAATATAACTCGGGTTGTGGTCAGTTCACAAGGAAGAATCCATAAAATTTCTCAATTATTTATTCATCATACCAGAAATAAGAGAAAGGAAAAATCTCTTCTTAAAATATACTCCTTGTGTATGATTTTCATACATTCTCCACATCTCCAATAATTTATTCCACAAACATTTTGTGACCACTGCTATGTGTCAGGTTCTGTGCAAGGTTCTTAGCGTACAGAAAATGAATAATATCCAATTTTTGCCCTGATAAATATTTAAGTTATTGAAGTTTTACATATAAAATACATATATACATACATATATATATATACAGGTAACTATATTGCAATGGGAAAATAGTCCCTCAAGTGACTGGTGCTAATTATTTCCTTTAATGCTTTCATAAGCTAAGTAGCTAAGTGTATGTTTTTAAAAATAAGGGCACTGCTTCCAATGTTTATTTCCATTATCTACCTGGTATAGTCCTAGGTGGGACAGGGGGGAAGAAAAGAAGCAGCCAGGCTGGGCATCGTGGCTCATGCCTATACTCCTAGCACTTTGAGAGACTAAGGTGGGAGTTTGAGGCCAGCAGTTTGAGATCAGCCTGATTAACATAGTGAGACTCTGTCTGTACAATAATAATAGTAATGATAAAATAAATTAATCAGGTGTGGTGGTGCACACCTGTATTCTAAGTACTCAGTAGGCAGAAGTGGGAAGATCACTTAAGCCTGGGAGTTTGAGGCTGCAGAGAGTCATGATTCTGCCACTGCAGACCAGGCATATCCCTAATAAAATCATCTCACTAACCCTGTCCAACTAAAATATTGTGCCATTTCCCAGATTATTTGCATCCTGGATATCTTCTTATAAGTTCTTAATTGTTGTCTCATTTGACATGAGTCCTCCCCTCTTCTCCAGCCCCCTCACTGAGGCAAGCCACTCTTGCCTGTGTGCTTGATCTACCTGCCCTGCAGCACTTACCACAGAGTGGAACAGACCTGCGGTCAAGGACCAGGACAGGAGTAAGTTGGTGGCTTCTCTCAGGCTTGGTTATAAAAGTGGGGTTTATCCCTCTTGTACCTAAAACTTTCATTCATTCATTTATTAAATGACCTAGGTAAGTTATTCTTTGTAAGATAAGCCAGTTTTAACTCACTTTGAAATGACATCTCTAAGAAACACTTCATCAAACTGGTTAACATAGCCTTCACCACATTTTCTTAGTTACTGTGTTAAGACATTTATATTCTACACTTAGTAAATCTGACATATACCCTCACCAGTTTGATGAAAATATTTCAAATGTATATAAACCCAGCACATTGTACCCCATGATTGCATTAATGTGCACAGCTATGATTTAATGAAAGAAAGAAAGAAAGAAAGAAAGAAAGAAAGAAAGAAAGAAAGAAAGAAAGAAAGAAAGCAAGCCCTTCAAAGGCATGGGAGCTATATTAATCTGCTGAGATTCTTCACAACTCAAAATAAAGGAAAACAAAGCCATCCTTTGAGTTCTGGGGTGGGGTATAAATCTAAATTAGGCATAGTAAACCAGCAGAAAATTATTGAAACATAATCCTTCTTTACTTGGGACAAATGCCAGATTCTTTTTGGGATGGAAAAAAAAAAGATCAGCTCTCAAATGCCCTAGCAGTAAGACTGTTCTTACTTCAGATGATTCTGCCTAACAGTATAAGTCAAAAAAGTAGAACTGATTTTAGACCGTATTTACAAAGAAATTTTCTACTCCTTGGAAACACCATACCAAAGATATTTTAGATTCATTACCCAAGAGCTTAGAACACCCTGGTGTGTGGTGACCATGATTTGATCACACAGGTATGTCTCAAAAATTTATGGGTCAGAAAAAAATCAGAAAAGATGCCAAGGAGAAAACTCCAATCTCCAACAATACATGCAAAGCAATTTTCAAATTGAATTTCTCTTCAAAATCACAAAGGGGGTTGACTAGAAGATCTGATGAGATAAATTAGCACAGAAAGGCTGACCAGACAGAAAGGCTGCCTTTGCTCACATAGCAGTTTTCATAAGGCTCCACTTGGAAGCTGCAAATCCTGGCACGGTGACTATGTCCAGTGTTGACCGTTTTATTCAACACTTAGAGACTTCCCCCAGATTTCTGTTCAGTGTGCTCAGGAGGAATGTGCATGGAGTAAAGAGAGCAAATGGTTGGGAAAGTAGACAACTTGATGCAGCAGGAAAGTACTAGGAAGCAGGGCAGAAGAAACATAGACAGGAAGGACAGCTAACTCTAAGGGCTCATGGAGGAGATTCAGAGAAAAAACATGTCAGTGTTCCAGGCAGGTTAAGGGCATAAAAGGGCCTGGTGTAAATTTTTAGTTGCCTATTGCATAGAAATGATGGCAGATTCAACAGGAGAGATTTAAACCATAACAAACAGCTTATATTCCATCACTTTTGACTGACAATAACTTGGATTCTGAGAATAAAGCCTCTGGTAGGACTGTGCTAGAGAAATCAGATTTTATACTATTGGAAATGGGGAACACACCAAGGTTTTTAAGTCAGAGTCTGACATGTGTGGATATTTCAAAGGAAATTCTGGAAGAAATATGGAGCAAAGACTAGGGTAAAAAGAAGTAGATGCCAGGATGGCTGGGGAGGAAGCTATAGAAATAGTCCAGGCTTGAGATAGCCACAGCCTGAGCAAAGGAAGGAGAGAAAGAGAGAGAGAGATATATCTATGGGGGCCCGAGTAATAGCCCCTGTCTCTGCTCTGCTTTGTACGTGTATTATAGGAACTCTTTTTCTGGTCTACATGGCTGACTAGTTTCCATATCGATTGAGCCAAGACAAGACATTGGAGGAAGACTGGAGAGCAAGAGGATGGAGAAAGCCAGGCCTCATTGCCCTTCTGGCCCTAGGAGTGATAGCAACTTCCTGCTTTTGCTAAACATCCCTTGTTTTGCTTCTCAGTTCTTCCATCACCTCCTTTAACCAGGTTCCTGCATTATTTCTCCTCTGTTAGATATACCTGATGGTGTGTAGCTTCCTGATGGAATAATAGGAGGATTGTTACAAAAGAGATCAGTACAGAAAAAAATGTGCAAGAATTAATGACCACTGATATGGAGGTGAAGAAGAGAGCGGTAGTGAGACCACTCTGAGATTTCAAAGTAGTAAGCCTAGGTAAGAAAAATCATACTAGCAATACCAGCAAATACACACTGAAAGAGTGTGCCAGTGACCATTCTAAATGCTTTACATACAGTAAACTCATTTAGTCCTCATGGCAACAGGATGAGGTAGAAACTTAATATTACACAGTTTTACAAGTAAGAAAAACTGAGGCCTAGAGAGCTTAAATAGTTTAGCCACATTCACAAATTAATAAATGACAGCCTAGAAGTCAACCTAGAATGAGGATGGAGCAGAAGATGAGAGAATGAGCTCAGATTTGAGTTTGTGGTGTGTAAGGTGTTTGCTGGAATCCAGATGTGCTATAGTTAGAAATATAGTCTGTACCTTAAGAGACAGATTAAGGCTGGAGATTTGAAGGTGTGAGTCACTGTTATATAACTAAGTGTTGAAACTATAGAATGTCAGGTGAAAAAAGACCAAAAAAAAAAAAGATTTAAAACGTTGGCAGTGAACATTACTATATAAAGACACAGATGAATTGCTCTGTGGAGGCTATGGACAAGATGACCACCGATAAGATGCTTCACAAATTACTGTGCAAAACTATTATGATATAATCCCCAAATTTCCCAGTTGCATCACTAACTTGTCACCACTTAATAAATTAGATTGGGAGTCTCTTGGCAGAACTACTATACATATTTCAAACAGTCAATCAAATAACAAGTATTTACTGAGATTTTGGTAAATGGCTAGTCATATATTAGGTCCTTTAAGGGATTTCAGAGAAGCCTAAAACATTCTCTCTTCCCCAAAGTACTCCATATAGGCAGATTTTTTTGAATATTTCATACCTCTACCCTGACTTCATTTGAAGCACTACACATAGTTAGAGACTCAGTAAATACTCATAGAATAGGTTTATAATGACAAGGGGGCATTAAAATTCTTGCACATTTTTTACAGAGATTGTAAAGATGTCTAAAGTTTCCCATATAGCTATCTTTTTTTATTATTAAATCATAGCTGTGTACATGGGGCACCATACACTGGTTTTATAGACCATTTGACACATTTTCATCACACTGGTTAACATAGCATTCCTGGCATTTTCTTAGTTATTGTGTTAAGACATTTATATTCAACATTTACTAAGTTTCACATATACCCTTGTAAGATGCACCGCAGGTGTAATCCCACCAATCACCCTCCCTCCTCCCACCTCCTCCCTCCTTCCTCTCCCTTTCCCCCTTCCCTCTATTCTTGGGTTATAACTGGGTTATAGCTTTCCATGTGAAAGCCATAAATTAGTTTCATAGTAGGGCTGAGTACATTGGATACTTTTTCTTCCATTCTTGAGATACTTTACTAGGAAGAATATGTTCCAGCTCCATCCATGTAAACATGAAAGAGGTAAAGTCTCCATCTTTCTTTAAGGCTGCATAATATTCCATGGTATACATATACCACAATTGATTAAGCCATTCGTGGATCAATGGGCACTTGGGCTTTTTCCACAAATTAGCAATTATGAATTGAGCTGCAATAAACATTCTGGTACAAATATCTTTGTTATGATGTGATTTTTGGTCTTCTGGGTGTATGCCTAGTAGAGGAATTATAGGATTGAATGACAGATCTATTTTTAGATCTCTAAGTGTTCTCCAAACATCTTTCCAAAAGGAATGTATTAATTTGCATTCCCACCAGCAGTGTAGAAGTGTTCCCTTTTCTCCACATCCA
>CAUYPK010077056.1:0-56674 GCA_963574355.1 Loris lydekkerianus
AAGGGTACATGTGAAATTTACTAAATGTAAAATATAAATGTCTTAACACAATAACTAAGAAAATCCCAGGAAGGCTATGTTAACCAGTGTGATGAAAATATGTCAAATGGTCTATAAAACCAGTGTATGGTGCCCCATGATCGCATTAATGTACACAGCTATGATTTAATTTAAAAAAAAAAAAAAAAAAAAAAAAGCATTGTGGGAGGTGCCTGTAGTCCAGGCTACTTGGGAGGCTGAGGCAAGAAGTTGGCTTGAGCCCAAGAGTTTAAGGTTGCTGTGAGCTGTGACGGCATAGTACTCTACCAAGGGTGAAAAAAAATAATAATAAAAGAGCAAAGCTGTATCCAGGATGGTCTTTCAAAGAGCTGGAATGTCAACTTGACTTTGTTGTATAATTTGTGGCATCCCTGAGGCCCTGGTTATTCCTAGAGGCTATCTCCCACCTGACCTGAAGCAGAGCTTGAAATTCCTACCTGTGGGAACATTCCTTAGAGCTAAGCCAAAAGGCCCATGTACTGTCCTGAAAATGGAAAAGAAAAAGTTTCTGAAGTTATACTTCAGTGTCCATCCATGCTTTCCCTGAAACCCAGGGCTGCTCAGCCAGCTCCGGCATGGAAATCAGAGAGCCAGGGGCCCACAGAAAGAAAGAGTATCCTGTGGCCTAAAGGAATGAGATTAGTAATTGGGGGGTGGGGGGGGAGGTGCCATACAGATTTTATCTTCTCTCTAATAGAATGGAGCAGAAAGGGTTACACAAGTGCCCCGGGCAGCTGGGAGGAAAATGGGAGCCTTAAAACCCAGAGTAGCCTTAAAGAGGAACATGGCTCTGAGCCTGGAGGGAAACAGAGGAATCTGAGTTAGACCCCCAGGTGCTGAGCCTTCTCCAGACTCCAGGTTTCCTTCCCCAGCACAGCTTGCCACAGACACTGGATCAAACATTCAGGACTCCCCAGGGTAAACAGCAGCAGGCCCAGGGCGGGGCTCAGCCTCAGGGGAGGTGGCCCTCGGGGCGCTGTCTTCGGTGCTGAAGTAGCACAGCCTGGTGCCTGGAACACGCACAGGCAGCAGGGACGTCTCCAGGCTGCTCCGTGCTCCACTTCTGATTTAGCTTCAGAATCATAGCAATCCACCGCTCTAGACCCCAGCTGCTTAGGTGTCAGAATTGGGATGAAGCGTCTTCAATCCTCTCCTCTGCCTCTACTCCCACCACTCACACGAGCTCATTGAAGGCGCAGAAAAAAGATTTTTGAATTGTATCAGCCAAATTGCCAGGTCAGATCATTTGCCAATAATATCCCAAGAATCCACTTTTTCCATCCCAGTTCCCCTCCCCAGGGATATTCTTTCCTCCTTCTCAAGGGTCCATGACCCACTTCCCAAGCCCACTCTTGGAAGAAGGTCTGGGAGACATCTCTCATACACCAGAGGGAATTAAAGTCAGTGTGGGGGCCTCCACTGGAAACCTTACATACCATAGAGTAAAAAAGTGATGCCACCATTTAAGAGAGATTGGGGGGCAACAAAGAGGGGAAAACTCCCTTGAGGATTATAGGAAGCCTCCAACTGTCCTTGTGAATAACCAGTCCTCATTAGTGTCCTCATTGCATGAACAATACTTGTTACCATCATCATTGCACCATGTTGAAGGTTTTGAAGAAAACGTATTTAACTGACTATAAACCAAGAATATTTAGTCACTCGAGTAAAACACACAGTGACCAAGACGCAGGCTCCATTCTCAAGGCATTCCCCAACCAGTTGGGGAAAGGACTGGGGCAGACTGCAAACAGATAATTTATATGCCAAGACATAAGCCAAGTTTCAACACAGCCCAGTGGACCTTCTTGGGGCATATAGGCACAGATCTTGGGAGGTAGTTTATTAGGTTAATAAAAGAATAAAGAAAGAAAAAGTGCAGGTTTTGAGGTTAGAAGGCCTAGGTTCTGATCCTGGTTCTACCAACTAGGGTGTGATTTTAGGACAGTCATTTGAACTTCTCTTTCTTCATATGTAGAATGAGAAAAACAATAACATCAGATTTACTGAGAAATTTTAGAGATGAATAGATGTTACATAAAAGCATACTTCATGGCTTGGCGCCAGCCACATACACCTAAGCTGGCGGGTTCAAATCCAGCCGGGGCCCACCAAACAATAATAACGGCTGCAACCCAAAAAAATAGCCAGGCGTTGTGGCAGGTGCCTGTAGTCCCAGCTACTTGGGAGGTGGAGGCAGGAGAATTGCTTGAGCCCAGGAGTTGGAGTTTGCTGTGAGCTGTGATGCCACAGCACTCTACCCAGGGCGACAGCTTGAGGCTCTGTCTCAAAAAAAAAAAAGCATACTTCATACAGACTGCAAAGTATTATTAAATAAAGAATTCCCCATTTCTGACTGCTGGAGTGAGGATACCCACACTGGTGTATGTAAGTGTGATGAGGGCAGCGCTGGTCTTTCTGGCCAGTTACATGCCTGGCACAGCATCATGGTCCCAGACAAGTGTCAAGAGCATTTTGATTGGAAAAGAGCTCTGACTTGGGGAAGAAAGAGTATAATGTCTGTCCTCAGTGGCTGACTCTGCCTGAGCCACTCCTGGGGTGTAGAGCTGGGAGGTGCAATGGAAAAAAAGACGCTTTCACAGGAGGAGTTGGCCTACGAGAGGGGCTCCAGATGGAATTTCAGCTGGAAGCACACAGTGGCAGATGAGCTCAAAAAAAAAAAAAAAAAAAAAAATGACTAAGGCTTTCTGGACCTCCTCTCTGACTGGTGGATGGGCTGCATCAGGCAGAAACAGACGACAGGTGGTGCAGGCAGAAGGTAAAGAGATGGGATGGGGAAAAGCAAGAGAGGTCATGGGTAGAGATTTTCAACTAATACAGCTCCCACTGGATATTGTTCTACCTTCATGAAGAGATAACTTTTTAGCAGGAAGATAACCATGGATTATGAAAGTTGGATGAGACATTTTAAATGATCTAGTATGACATCTTTAGTTTACAGTTAAGATTAGGGCAAAAAAAGATGAAGTTCAAAGTAAAAAAAAAAAAAAGCAAGTTCCTTAAGAAAATGAACTACGATTCAGTTCTAATTGTCAGGCTGGTTTGTTTCCCAATACTTAATAAGTGGATGAAGGTGACGTTGGAGGTGCTGTAAAAAATAAGCATGACACCACGAAGACTTAAGAAATAAATAAGGTTTTCCCCCCACGTTCATGTCACAATAAGAGTGGCATATTGGTCTGGATTTTTCAGGGAACAGACTGATAAGGAGACTTGCGTGCCAGACTTTTCCTGCAGAGTAATTTCTGGACCAACATCTGCACAGAGGCATTGTTGCACCTGCAAGAGAGGCTACAGCCTATATCACAGGGCACTCTGGTGTCCCTCTGGAGTTGCCAAACATTGAGGCGTGGGATCCAGGCCCTTCCACCTAGCACTGACCAATCATCAGATGTGTGTATGAGGGGGCTGGAAACTCAGATGAAGCAACTCTCTGTGAGCAAGAGAAATTCCTAAAGAAGAATTCACATGTGAACCCTCAGCAGCCAATGCTTCCAGAATCCGGAAGAATGAGTGCTTCAGGACTGAATGGGGATACCTGGGCAGCCTACCACAGCATCGTCCAGATTTGGGGTGGGAAGCAGGGCAGCAGCCTTGCTCCATGTGGTCATTCAGGGAACCAATCTCTGTTCAACCACCCCTTAAAGCATCAGCATCATTCTCGGGTCTAAAACTGAGTCATCATCCTGTCCTGTCCAGTTCTATGCCAAGGGAAAGAGAATGACGGAACAGTAGGACACACCAGCATCTTAATAAACAGACCTGGAAGGGGCTCAGATTGCACTGACAAGAACCCAGTCACACAGCACGTGTACCAGCCTGGGAAGCTGGGAACTATAGCCTTCTTGCGGCATGAGCCCACCTACAGTCCTACTACTAGGACAGAACTTGTTAAGAAAGAAGACCCTAAACTGGGCAGCACCTGTGGCTCAAAGGGATAGGGCACCGGCCCCATATGCTGGAAGTGGTGGGTTCAAACCTAGCGCAGGCCAAAAAAAAAAAAAAGGAAGACCCTAAACTACCAACTATTTTTCACAAAGTATGTTTTAAATCATCTCTTGGTGTTTCGTCCCTCCTTCTGGAGCTAGAAATGAGCCTCTTCTACCCTGGTATTCTTCATGAAGCCAGATTTACTCAAAACAGATTCACTCCCCGCAAAACAGTGGTTAAGCCAGACTCTTGTCAGGATGGGGTTATTTCTCACCTGCCCTTGGAGTAACCAAAAAAAACATCAAAGAGACTTTCAGGGACAACCACTCTGTTTTAGAGAAAGCCTGACTTCTCAAGTTCCTCTATGCACAGGAAAATCTGCAGGGCACCGTGACGTAGAGTCCCTGACCCTTCCTGCCTGTGTCATCCCAGGGTGCCCTACAGAGACATGTGCCACGAAGCTTGACCTAACTCATAACCTGTGAAGATTCCATCTGTCTCTCCCAAAGTCTGTCCAATCATTAACAGTATCTCTTCTGGGGCTCACCCAGGACGACCTGCTCCCCCTTATTTCATCCTGGAACCCTGGAACCTAACTGCTGTTGAAGGAAAAAATGAAGTTTTCAGGATCTGGGGGAGAATTTCTGAGTATTCCATCAAAAATCCTAGATGTGTTTTAGTAGTTCTGGTTCTGTGCAACTCAGCAAAGCTCTCTGAGGTTGTAATGCAGGAGAGTTCTTTATTCTTTTTTTGTTGTTGCTGCAGTTTGGCTGGGGCTGGGTTTGAACCCGCAACCCTCGGCATATGGGGCCCACGCCCTACTCACTGAGCCACAGGCACCGCCAGAATTCTTCATTCTTCCCATTTGATCCTTTGGCCACACTAAGAGGGCTGTCAATCTGGGATCTGCACTCAGGGTGTTTCTAACAATAGGGACCTTGCTACAGTCAGAAAAGCCAGGTACGACCAGGTGACCAGCCCACCTTGCCCAGGACCCTAGTCCAAACTGAGAATAATCAGGCCCATTGATACCATGAGAACTGGTGAGATCAATCCCTCTCGAAAAGGTGCCCAGAGCTCCTTAGAGCTTTGAGTGAGAATAGCTCTACACACAAAGGGATTGTCTGCACCATCATCCTTACATTCCTTTAGTCATTTTCTTGCAAACTTACAAAGCACATTTACCTCCATTATCTCAGGGAATTCTAAAAAAGAGTGTAAGCAGCTCTCCCACTGGATAGGCAGAACTGTCCAGTGAAGTGCAGGGAAGAGAATATCAGAGCCTTTATAGAATCTTAAATATAAGAAAGAAACTAAACCTGATTGGTCTTTAATATATAGTTGACACTGATGACTTTTCTTTTGGTCCATGTCAGAAGCCCAGGTGACACTTCTAGGAAACTCCCTATTCTGAAGGAAGAGTGAAGAGTTCCACGATGTGGAAGGGTTAAGTGGGTTCCAGATTATACAAACTGGCATTCAACTAACCCCTCACAGAGTGGATGCTCGGATTAGAAAGGTTCCTCCAAAGGAACCTCTGAGGGGAGTGAATTCTAATAACACAATCAACAAGAAACAGTAGCTCGGACCTGTCTGCTCGTGGTAAGAGCTCTTTGCCACCACATTACAAGCTGAAAACAATGATGACTTAGTCAGTTGCAATATGAAGTTGGCCAAAAATGTGTGAAATGATCGCCGTTGTTTGAAATATGACTTAACAGCCACTATCATTAATAATGAACCTCTCCTAGGTGTATATTAAGACTGGACATATTGGCTGATGGTATCAGTGTATTTTATAATTTAGAAGTGTATAAATACATTGGGGATCGCACACTCAAATAAACCTTTTTGTTATTGTTGTTTTGTTTTGTTTTTTTGAGACAGAGCCTCAAGCTTTCACCCTGGGTAGGGTGCCGTGGCATCAGCTCACAGCAACCCCTACTTCTGGGCTCAAGCGATTCTCCTGCCTCTGCCTCCCAAGTAGCTGGGACTACAGGCGTCCACCACAACACACGGCTATTTTTTGGTTGCAGCCGTCATTGTTGTTTGGCAGGCCCATGCTGGATTCGAACCCACCAGCTCAGGCATATGTGGCTGGCACCTTAGCTGCTTGAGCCACAGGTGCCAAGCCAAATAAAGTTTTACTGATGGGAAACATACTCAAAAAGATTGAAGTCCCAGCTACAATGGAGGCTGAGGCAAGAGAATCGCTTGAGCCCAAGAGTTTGAGGTTGCTGTGAGCTGTGATGCCACAGCACTCTACCGAGGACAACAAAGTGAGATTCTGTCGCAAAAAAAAAAAAAAGATTGAGACCATTGTTAGAAGTCATCTAAATGATTTTTCACGATCACACTGTGAGTCATGTTATTTTGTGGATGAGAAAACCGAAACCCAGGGTGGCAAAAATACCCAGAGACCATCAGCGATAAGACTTACGCAGAAGTGAAGAAAAGACCAGACACCAATGAAACTGGTACCCCAAAAACTGAGTGAGTAATTCATGGAAACATGGGTGGAAATTAAAAGGCAGACTTCACCCCCATGGCCAATGCTCTAGGCTCTTCCCTGTTCTATTCCCAACAGATTATGCCAGGAAGGCCAGTCCCATCAAGCTGAATGATGTTGCCCTGAACCCTGTAAGCCCACAGAAACATCACCTTTTAAGAAAGAAGCCAGACATTCACCCTAGGATGCTTTAAAGACCCTGTCACCATCGCCATCAATACACAGATGTCACCTTAGTATATAGGTGTGGAGCAGGAAGCGAGAACACAGTCTTGGATGATTAAATCCGATTGCACAAGGAAGGCTGGTCTTGGCACAAGCCAAGGATTCTCACATTCATCCCTTTGGGGGTTGCAAAGTGTAAAGGTAAAATCCCCACCACCACTGCCACCACTAATGCTCTCTGGGCAGAACTAGCTGTTAGAAGAATGGCAACCCATCTCCCTATGCAGCAGCCGGTCGGCCTCCCAAAGCTGAGAAACGTGCTGTGCTCAGCATTTCTGTGCTGATGCAGCACCGATGGCAGAAAAGGCTGGGGCGGCCACGGCAGCCGCTGCAGCAGTTGCTCTAGGGGCTGGAGATCAGATTGCACCATTTCTACCTCATTTGGCAGCAGAAGCACCGAGTCACGAGGAGGATGGGGTTCTAGTCCAGAAGCAGCTGGGCTGTGTCATTCTAAAGGTGGTGAGTAAAATGGCTATTCACAGGGGGGATCAGGTTTTTGTGCTGTTTCCCAGAGTGAAGATTCTGGGTCTAGAAGCGTGTGTGTGTGTGTGTGTGTGTGTGTGTGTATGCACGCGCGCATGATGACACACATGCATGCACTTGTATTGTCATTGAACAGCAACAAGGGCAATATATAAATAGAGCATAGAGTTTTTAAGCTGCAGGGGTCAGAAATCATGTGTTCTACGCTCCCCATTGCACGGAAGAGGACTCTGAGGTTCCGAGAGGTAAAGCCCCAAGATTACAAACTAGTAAGTGGCCAGGACTAGAACCCAGCGCTCTGCTTCCTAGCACAGAACTCTTCCCCTTGCTCTCTGCAGAGCTATATGGTGATTACCTCCATGTCAAGTGACCTGTATCCCTGGGCATGAGACTCAAGCCTGCAGCTGCAGCCTCAATGTCACTGAGACACTTCCTGATGTTTCCAGTAAACATGCGAAGCCGTTTCTGACTAACTGCAACCAGCAGCAAAACAGCACCACGTGTTTACTATCAATTGCTCCGATCCAAATGGCTACCTCCTCCCCGGAGGTTATTCTCTGGGTCACACTGCAAACAAAGTGTACACAGCACCAGCAGATCTTCCCAGCAGAATCAAGTGGGCTGTTGTTAATAACCCCCTTTTCTTGGAAAAAATATTTGCTGAGCACCATGCATGTGCCAGGCACCATGTAAGCCATCACCACACTCTTTACTTAATGGTCACCACAGTTTCTTTTTTCTTTTTTTTGCAGTTTTTGGTTGGGCTGGGTTTGAACCACCACCTCTGGCATACGGGGCCGGCGCCTTACTCCTTTGAGCCACAGGCGCCGCCCAACACCCCAGTTTCTTGATGTATTTCTGCCCACACCTGCCAAGTAAGCAGGCTGGGGCAAGGTAAGGTTAAATAGTGCGAGCTATTTTGAGTCTCTTAAAAATTCCTAGTTTTCACAAGAAGCACGGTTTTAAGAGTTATTTCCTATGATTTTTCTTACCAAGATGACCATTGCCCCTAAATTGAAAGGGAATGTTCTCTCCTTAATAAAAAGCAATTACCTGCAACATTCTGCATCAGATGTGTGGTCGGGGAAAGGAAAATGACATTGAGCATTCTCAGACCTTGACTCTCAATTAGCATTGCACGGGCCTTTGAGATTTTCTCCGGCTTTTCTTCTATTTTTTCTAAATTCTGCTTCAAGTTAAGATTGCATGATGCGTTTACGAATCTTGGCTTTTCTAACCAGCTCTACCCCTAATTGTGTGATCTTGAATAAACCACTCAGCTTCTTGGGGGAGCTTGTTGATAAACTAACAACTAAAACTAAATGATGTCTATCCTCCCTGTGAGCGCTGAAATGTTTATGAAGGTATTCACTCGCTCACTTACTCAAGCCTTTCTTGAGTTCCTATGACATGCTGGATGGCGTGCTGGTGGTGGTGGATACAAGTACCTCATTTTCTTGAGGATATACCTTTTTTTTTTTTTTTTTTGAGACAGAGCCTCAAGCTGTCACCCTGGGTAGAGTGTCATGGCATCACAGCTCACAGCAACCTCCAACTCCTGGGCTCAAGTGATTCTGGTGCCTCCGCCTCCCAAGTAGCTGAGATTACAGGTGCCTGCCACAACGCCTATTTTTTGGTTGCAGCCATTGTTGTTTGGCGGGCCCGAGCTGGATTCGAACCTGCTAGCTCAGGTGTATGTGGGTGGTGCCTTAGCCACCTGAGCCACAGGCGCCGAGCCAGCATGCTGGCGGTGGAAGGAACTTTAGAAATAATCTCCTCCAGCCCCACTGCTTTCAGCCTGGAGAGGTTATTTGCCAACAGTCAAAGATATAGTCAAAACCCATCAAGACTGTCCACATACATTCCATGAACTAATCATTAGCTCAAATCATTTAGAGCTGGGAGGGAGCTGCTTCTGTGTCCCACTGCCAGCTCTCAATGATTTGAATTTTTCTTTCGTCTTGGTCTATCCTATAATAACACTTATTGAGTGTATACTCAACAAAACACAGTGCCAGGCATATGCTAGGCTGTTTTCATACATTAGATCATTTAATCCTGACAATAATCCTATTCAATAGACAACATGATTAGCACTGATTTATAGATGAAGAAACTTGTCCACATTTGCCCAGGTGGAGCAGTGGGGACAGAATTGCCATCCAGAATGATGACAAAGATCTGGAAATAGGTAATGGTGGTAGTTGTACACATTGTGAACATATTTCAGGACACTGAACTGCACAGTTTAAAATGGTCAAATTTATATGATATATATTTGACCACAAGAAAATACAAAAGTAGTGGGGAACTTAAACCCAGGTAGACCCAACTCCAAAATTATCTACCCCTAACTACTATTTATCCATTGCTACCAGAGACAGGATTCAGAATTCAGAAATAAAGCAGATGCTTTTATAGAACTAAGAGTTGAAGAAATGTGTTCCCCCTCAGGGTGGTGCCTGTGGCTCAAAGGAGTAGGGCACCGGCTCCATATGCCAGCGGTGGTGGGTGCACACCCAGCCCTGGCCAAAAACTGAAAAAAAAAAATTTTTTTGTTCCCTCTCCAATGGAAGACTAAAGAAATCTTGTTTTTTTCTTTCTCTTTAGTTTCTTAACCACTAAAACATGGCTTACCCATTAGGAAAGTTCCTCTCTGTTGAGGGTCACCAGTAGCCTATTCTGAATTATTATAGGCTTCCAGATCTGGGAGAGTCGGCGGAAATCACTTCTACGCTCCTTCTCCCATTTCATTCCCTGCCTATAATCTGAGGCTCTGTCTACAAACTCAGTTCCACCCCAAACATATTTAGATGTCAGGTAACTACTTTGCCCAATGTCCTGGCTTACCTGTGGGGGAGCAGAGATGAGAAAGATATAGTTTCTGCCACCAAGATTTTATTATATGGCAAAGGGGGCAAAATACACAAAGAACCATGGAAGGGGAAAAGCCATTGGATGAAATTGCTGAGACTAGGCTAGGTGCAAAGGCTGTGGTGATGACCAAACACCATTCTAGACTGCTACAGAGATGACACAGATTCAATGAAAAGGGCCTTCCAAGGACAGATGACAGTCTGCCGGGGGGAAAGATACTTGCAATGAAGGATGTTTCTCCTTGTCCATAGAATAGCTGTGGACCTATTCCAGGTGGTACTAGGATCTAAATCTCACTATCCTTCCCCTTTTTTTCTCTTACCTTTATATTTTTCCTTTTCCTTTTTTTTAGGCTTTATCCTGCATTCCTTTTTTTTTAACTTCTTTTGTCGAACACTTAGAATCTTTAATCTTTGATCTTTCTTCTTTGCTAATGTACACATTTTAAGGTTATCCGTTCCCCTCTCAGTTTTACTATAGCTTATGACAACACAAAGTTTTGATGGGTCAGATTTAAATTAATCGATAATTTACAATATGATTTCTTTTTGAACTGATGAGCTATGTAGAAACGCCTCCCCTGCCCCTGGGATTTATGGGAAGAAATGTAATTTGGGCAGAGATCAGCGACTTTATTATTTGACTACAATATAATTTATTGTAAGTCAGATAATTTGTTAACACAGTCTGTATGACATCACATCACAGTATTTGTTGAGACTTCTTTTGTAGACTAGAACATAATTGGGATTTATAAATGTCTCGTGTGTGCTCCAAAGAAATGTTATTTTTCTAATTGTTGATAAGAGGTTTCCCAAACTTATTCCTTACAGCAAGCTTGGTAGTCATGTTGGTCCAATCTTCTATGCCCTTTCCAAATTTTTTTCATCAATTATTAGGAGAGGTACATTAAAAGCTCTTATTATATTTCCAATTTGTCGCTTTTCTCCCTAAAGTGGCTTTCTTTTATTTTTTTGTCTTTATATTTTTGAAACTATATTTCTAGGGGCATATAAGTTTAGAATTTTTCTTCTACTTATTTCTTCTTTCTCCACTGTTGGTTACGGACAGCCCATCTTTATCACCAGTAACCTTTGTTGTCTACCGGTCTATTTTATCTTACATTAAAAAACTATACCAGTCTTCTTTAGGTTAAAATTTACCTGTCATTACTTTTTCCATCCTTTTTTGTTCGTTCCATGTTTCTGGAGCATCTCTTGTAAACAGCACATAGTCATTTCCTTTAAGCTCTGCAATTAAAAGGATATTCTTATGTCTTATCTAAAATTTGTAGCTGTTAATTGCCAGGAGATTTTCAGGTTCGTTATTGCCAGAAATGAAGGATCTTGGACCTTGCTGTAAAATTTAAGAAGCTTTATAAGGTTTTTTTATATTATCTCCCTTAGGATGTTAAAAATTGGATCTTTCTAATCCAGTCCGCGTTGTTCTATCGCATCAAACAAGTCCTTAATTTCATCTTGTGTCTCTCCCAGACACCCCCAAAGAACTTCATATCCATAGATAGACTCCTCTGTTTCTCCTCCTGTAAAGGTTCCTGCTAATCCACTTTACCGGCAGTGAAATGATGATAAAGTAGATATTGCAGGGTGTACTTCCTTAAAAGCAGACTTCAATTTTAAGGCTTGGATCTCCAAAAGAAGGAGAGTTCCTTAGACCCTTGCAAAAGAAGGGTCTAAATGGTAATCAACCTCCTCTGCTAAACCACAAAATATTCGTGAACTCCTCTGGCCATTATCAAAAGCAAAGCCAATTATACCAGCAGCCTTTCTTTGCCAGCGGCTTTTTTCTTTTGGTTTTTCTTCTTTCTCTCTTATTGTTTTTCTTTTAAGTAAAATATTTTAGCTAATATTTGTTGGGTATTTGCTATGACTTGTGTTAAGTGTTTTTATAATGTATTGTGCCATTTTATCCTGACAGCAACTCTGTAAGACAGGTGTAACTATAATCCCTCTGTAAGGCAACTTTTAAGTGTGGGGCTGTGGCAGGGCTGAGCTGAGACCCAGTAAGCAAATCAATAGACTCTACAAGGTCTCCCAACTTTTTTTTTTTTTTTTTTTGAGACAGAGTCTCACTTTGTCACCCTTGGTAGAGTGTCATGGTATCATAGATCACAGCAACCTCAAACTCTTGGGCTCAAGTGATCCCCTTGCCTCAGTATCTAAGATTACAGGCACCTGCCACAACCCCTGGCTATTTTTAGAGATGGTGTCTCGCTCTGGCTCAGGCTAGTCTTGAACTCATAAGCTCAGGCAATCCACTTGCTTTGGCCTCCCAGAGTACTAGGATTACAGGCGTGAGCCACTGCTCCTGGCCAAGTTCCCCCAACTTAAAATCCTACCTCTTCTCACCTAGCCCCTCCTCTGGCTCCCCCCACAGCCTTTTTGCCATTGACTTTTAGCCACCTAATCAATAACTCTGTGGGCTGGAGGTAGGAAGGTTTTTCTCCCCTCTGGACCTCAATTTCCGAGTCTTCCAGCTCTAAGATTCTTTCTGATCTCTAACCACTCCACACAATGGAGATAGGACCATAGGTCAGCTGCGCGGAGGCAATGTCCCTTCCACATTCTTTTAGGATCCATTTCTGTGGAAGTTTTGGAAACCCTCTGGATTCAAAAATTTTTGCCCAGAATTCAGGAGAAGTTGATGGCTGTGTATCTCCCTATGTCCTCACAGCTTGGTTTCTAGGCCCTTGTTTGTTCTGCTACAGGGTGTCCCCTCTGTGGTGGAAGGGGACAAGAGCCTGACAAAACCAACAGCATTTCAGAAGTCCCAGGAAGGCACCCTGGGGCTCCCCACACATCCATCACTTACCTACTTAGGGGTTCCCAAAAGAGTGTTAATTGATATTAAGGCCCTTTCGAAAGCTCCCTGAAAAAGATAAGCCCAGTGAGGTGCTGGTTCTGGAGTTGAGATCTTGTCTTACAAGCAGATTTGCTGAGGAACCAAAAGGGATCTTCATGCAAGGGGAGTGGAGAACAGAACAAAGAGAAAGAATGGAGCAAGCACAGGGAAGGTGGAAAAACCCCTCCAACCCCGTTCACCAGCAAGGAGAGCAAGGGACTTATCCGAGGTCACCACCTGTAGCTAACCTAGAACCAGAACCCAGGCCCTCTGCCTCCCAGACCACACAGCATTTGGCCTGTGACCTGGTTCCTTTGGTCTAGGCCAGGGAACCCTCCTACTGGTATCATAGCTGCTGACACATTACTAGCAAGGAATTTGGAATGAAATGCCGTCTTTTCCTGTCTTAGGGTAGTTCAATCATTTAAAAATATGGCTGAGCGGGGTGGCTCACACCTGTAATCCTGGCACTCTGGAAGGCAGAGACAGGTAGATAGCTTGAGCTCACAAGGTTGAGACTAGCCTCAGCAAAAATGAGACCCAACCTCTACTAAAATAAGAAGCAAGAGGCAAGAGGATCGCTTGAGCCCAAGAATTGCAGGGTTGCTGTGAATATGATGCCACGGCACTCTACCCAGGGCAATGGCTTGAGACTCTGTCTCAGAAAAAAAAAAAAAAAAAAGAAGGCATTGAAGATCTTAAAAAAAAATAATAATATGTATATATAAAACACAGAGAAACAAATTCCATAAAAAACACAATTCCCATCATTCATTTTTTTTCCTCCCTCCCCCCTTTTTTTCCCTTCCTTTATTTTCTCCAACCTTTTCCTTTTTTTTGAGACCGAGTCTCACTTTGTTGCCCTCGGTAGAGTGCTGTGGTGTCACAGCTCACAGCAACCTTCAGCTCTTGGGCTTAGGTGATCCTCTTGCCTCAGCCTCCCAAATAGCTGGAACTACAGGCACCTGCCACAACACCCGGCTGTTTTGTTGTCCTTGTTGTTGCAGTTTGGCCAGGGCTGGGTTCAAACCTGCCACCCTCGGTATATGGAGCCGGCCCCCTACTCACTGAGCCACAGGCACCACCTTCTCCAACCTTTTCTATCACTTGTTTTGTGCTGTCTAGCACTTGTTCAGGGTATCTGCTCATGGTCCAAAAGACAGGGAATACCTCTGCCGAGCAGAAGTCTTGCTCTATCAGCCCTGCTTTGGGGTAGCCCAGAAGCAGATCATCCAGAAGAAACTATAAGTATATTCACCCTGATTTACAGCCTGCCACCCCATGAATTTCCCCAGGTACTCCACCCCCAAATGGGCTGCTAAGTCCTGGATTTCCCAACCCTCCTTCCCCGCCCCACCCCAGGTGGCAAAACGCTGTTACTGTTAAGATGCTGTTTAAATGCAGAATGTTATTATCACTATATATCATTCTGATCGGCTTTCTAGGTTGTACTGAGGATGTCAGAATGATGCAAGCCAACATTTTTATTATTTAGGATACAGTATACTAAGTTTATGTTGATTACTCTGAGTATCATCTTTGAAAGATAACTAGCATTAAAGTGTTGATAATGTTCCACTTTTGCAATCATATTTGCATAGTGTACAAGAGAGTTTAGCAGGAAAAAAAAAATGATCTTAAGCGGTGTTTTTCATCTGCTCTGTCAGCTTCACCCTGCTTGTTTCAACTGGGTACATGAGACAGGACAAACGGTTACCACTTTTTATACCAGCTTTATATTATATAATGTTATTCTTGTTCCTTCTGGGAAGCCTGCAGCATGGAGCTGTAACAGAAAAAGCAGAGTCTTTGAGGCCAATCAGACCTGGATTCCAATTCCAGTTTAATCACTTGAGAAAGTCAATTAACCACTCCGCAAAGCGTCACCTCTTTGTAAAATGGGGTTAGCATGGCTGTGAGACTACAGATAACATAAGAAAAACATCCCACTAGCACCGTGCCTGGCACGAAGCTGCTGCACAGTGCACCCCTTTGTTTTCCATACAGTGTTTTTAAAGTCTGCTTACCACATTTTGAAATTAAAGATTCAAAGGAAGCCAACATTCCCTGCACTGTACCAGCAGAGTTATATATGCAGATAATCTGTTTGATGCTGCTGAACACAGAAGGGACACTGATTTTATTTTATGAACAATAGTTAAATGTCTCCTGAGTGTCGCTACTGGGAAATAAATATTGTAGATTTCATCTATTCATTCATTACAACCCAGCTATCCTCCAAACGACCCCTCATTCTTCCTTTTCCCCTCTTCCTTATCCATTTATTTTTGTTTTTGTTTTTTTCTTTTTTTACAATTTCCCAGGCCTATGACAGTCTTTTTTGCCCAATTGGATGCTATTTTTCATTTTTGTTTTGTCACCACCTAATATCCACATTTATTTAAATCAACTTTAGGCACAATCCTACAAGATATGAATCACGTTTGAGGTTTTGTTTTTTTTTTTTTTTCCTTCTGACTTGTCAGCTGTCTCACGATTGACAAAATTTCTATTTCAGTCATATCTACTAATTCTGCTTCAAATCTGTATATTTAATGAACAAACCAACTGGCACCTCATCATTTGTAGGGCCATTTTTTCAAGTGTAATGCACTGATTTGATAATATATAGTGCCTGGTAACTGCCTGGACATGAAACTCAAAGGAAGCCTTGTCCAGTTTGCCTTAAAACAGTGTCCGGCCCATGAATTCGAGCATTATCCCCTCTTGCAGACCCCCCCCTTTATGCATATGGCCTCTGTCTTCATGCTCTCCTAAGAGTCCCAACCACAAACAAGGCTTTCCTCTCTGCAAAGGTATGTTGAATTGTATACCTCTGCACAAAGACCCAAAAGAAGAGAGTTTGCCTGCGCCAGAAAACAGTACAAGTTCTGCAACACAGACACAATCTGACACATGCTAAAAATCGCCCGAAGCACTGATGAGTTATAGCTCTTCTCCCTGGGGCAGATAATTCATTAGGAAATAGCCTCATGCCCTGTGTAGCAATTGAACAAAAATATTTACTTGTGGTAATATCTGATGATAAGGGCAACAGGGTTTCTTTGGGAACGAGGGGGGAGGTAGACCCCCGTGGTAGATGCCCATCATAGGCATTGCAAATGATTCATTAGCCTTCATCCAGCAATCTAGGTCAGAAAGGGAGTGAAGGGGAGGGCTTTTAAATCCTCTAGTGGTGGCTCAGGTTGAATCTGCCTATGTGACGGCATAGGAAACAGACAGTTACACTGTACTGGAGCACTCTAAAGGGACCAGGAAAATGCTTTCACCTGACAGAGGGACCTCTTCCTGACCCACAGAGTAATCAGAAATAAAGAGGGTTATTCTTTCAAATGAATGCCATTTAAATACACAAGCCGGTGTACGCGCACACACACACATGCACACTACTGTTCTCCAAGCTTTCTGCATTTGTCTCCTCAGGCCCTGAACGTAGTGTTTGCCAGATAGATTTTTAAAGGGAGAAAATATCTTCCCGACTCAGGAACATGCAGATTCTTTTGAAAAACAATAGAACCGTACACTGTGCATGTTGAAAGGACTTCAGAAATCCATCAACTCACATTTTGAAGAAAAAGATAGGAAACAAAGAGTGACTCACTTGCCCAAGGTCATATGACACGTGTCCTATACCATGCGGACAGTTTGTTTTTTTCTGGATTTTTTTAAAGAGTACTTTTCTGTACAAAATGAATAATTCATTAAATAATGCACAAACAAAACTAATTGACATGGTGCCAGCCACCTGAGAAACTGAATTTGGACCAGAGACTCTTGACCTGTGTCTCATTTTTTCCCCCAAATGACTGTGTTTCCCATAGCTCTGTCTTGGGAGGGGGTTCCTTCCTCAAAATCTCTTAGCCTTGCTTTAACCTGATTATTTTTCTAGACGTGTTGTGGCACTTAATTCCCTTGGTCACGGACTCACACGTTTGTGGGTCTCTTGCCCTCTCCCTCCCCCATATGGTTCTGAAATAATTGCTAATATGAGAAAAATTTAAATGGAAAAACGTGTGAATTTCACAATTTAACTCAAGCTAAATGCTAAATGAACTTACTAGGGTTGGCTATTTCTTTTATTTGCCAGAATCACAAGAAAACTTTAAAAGTTCAAGTTGGATTCGAGAAAAAATACACAGGCAAGAAATGAAGAGATCTAAGTTTTGTTCTTAACTTTACCACTGAATTTGTTTCAAACCTCCACATCAGATCTGGAAGCCATTTTTCCATCTCCCTGGGCCTTGCTTTCCTCTTTTATACAAGGAACAGGGAGACAGGGCTCCACTGTGAGTTATGCCACCCAATAAAGACACAGTAACTATAGAACTACCTATAGCTATTTCAAAAGATGGGAACTGACATGAAAGAAACACAGCAACACTTCAGAATCTGCTAAATCTATACAGAGCTTTCAAATAAGGTAGTTTCACTACTAAGATAATTTTCCAAAACAATGTCGACCGGCTTTGGACTAAGACCTTCCGTATCTAACCAATATCCCCACCTAACCCCTATTTCACTTTTGAGATTGATTTGTGAGGGTTTTTCTCTCTAGCTCTTTCTATTTTTAAAACATTTTTAAGGCCCAAAGAGGCCTTGTAGTGAGTACACGTATGCAGAGAGAACAAGCCTAGCTCCTGTCTAGCTGAACATCTCGCTGAGAACAGAGTTTTGTATCCCGTTCCTCCAGTCACAACTAGAAAGTTATATAGAATATTCTATTTTAGGACACCTTTAAAAAAAATGAGGAGCCCATTTAAAAGCACTGCAGAATGTTATTTTGATTTCTGCCAGAGAATGAATCACTCCTCCTGAATGCAAACACCAGCAAAGAATGCGTTAGAGGATCCGCCATCATATTAAAAATTAAATCCGGCTGCATTTCATAATGGGCTTTCCTTTTTAAAGCACAGTTTCATCTTCTCGCCATGGAAATTGTGCTCTGATGACTGTTCTTTATCGTTAACACAGAGGCATGGGCTGAGGTCAGAACCCTACTTCCCTGAACAGGGAACCACAAATGTCATCCACACATGGTGCGCTTGGCAAATAATATATTTCTTTCCTGTGTCTTCAGTTTTTCTAACGTCATGCTTGTGGTAAGCTAAAAAGAGTTTATTTCTAGGGTTTTCCTTCCTTCCTTTGGCAGGACCAGCAGGAGGCATGCAATTTACAATGGATTCAAAAGTGCACCTCTTTTGATTTTTGTTGTTGTCTTTATTTTAACCTCCAAGAAGAGAGAGATTTAACTCAGTCTTCACCCCAGGCTAAGCTAATACTTAGGTCATGTCTGAGCTCTCTGGGGAACCCCTGCTTATACCATCCGAGGGGCAATGATGTCTTTTCACGTGGAGCAGCACAGCTGTGCAGCCATATGGGCCCCAAACAGCCCAGTCGATCGGATTTGGGGAGGTTTTACAATATAATTTCTTAACGTGTTAGTATTTGGGGTGAGTTTGATCAGGAGCAGAGACAGCTCTTAAGCCCAATGGTTTAGGCTTTAAGAAACCATCACAAATGTCCCAGCATCAGATCAGACTGGTTAAAAACAGATACGAAATCTGTGACTGGGGGAGGGGAAAGGACTCCTGACCCCCTGGCTGGAGAAAACCCCAGGGGTATGCTCTAACTATTAATTCAGGCTCAGCTGCTTTCCCCTACCCCTTTTCTTTTCTTTTTTAACCCCAGGCTCATCATTTAAGGCGTTCCCACTCAGGCCTGCAGAGCCTGTTACAAAACCATCGCTCTTCTCCCCTCCCCCCATGCCGCAAGATGAGAGAGCAAACACCCTGCCTGGCAGCGTCGGCGCAGGAGGAACTGCATTGAAACCGTCCTCAATCCAAACAAAACCAGGCCTTTAAGAAAAACCAAGGGAAGGACAGCAGTGGTATGTCCTGCTGTCCTTCAGTCCAAACCACCATCCCTCCGTGCAGAAGGGGTTCCGCAGCTACGCCAAAGGAATTCTTAGTGAACAGAAAACAAATAGCCCTGAATCCAAAACCCTTATAAAACGCTGGAAGTCTTCAGCCAAGCTACCACCAATATAGTTTTTCCACCAGAAAAGTATTTTAGTTTGATGGGAACGTTATCAGAATGGTTAAGTTTTCCCCGGAGAGAGCTCCGATGATGGCTTTTTCCAACTAGCTCAGCTACCGTCTTCAGAAATTAAAAATCTATGGCAGGAATGATGTTCTCCTCCCTCCTTCTCCCTCTCACCAAAGCTTTCCACTTCTTGGAATTTACAAAAACTGCTTATTTTCTGAGATTCTAGTGGTGCATTGTGGAAAGCAAAACGCAAGAGCCGAGAGGTTTTCAGTTTTCAGACCGCTTTTCTTCTTCTGTGAAGGCAAACAGCCGATAATTGACAGGAGCCCACAGGGCCTGGAAGCGTGAAGGGCAGCGCCTGGGGTCACCATTCTCTCGCCCCTGTGCCGTCTGGGGGACGCGCCTCCGCCCAGAACCCCGCAGGCCCAGGCGCAGCCGCCGCGCACGGGTACAGGCCGTGGGGCCATGTGCTTTGAGGGGGCTGCCTTTAGCCTGCAGGGCTTGTTCCCAACTCTCGTTTCCCTGAATTCAGCGCTGCCCAAGAAAACACTTAGTCCCTTTTTTTTTTTAAGTCCTCAAAGAAGAAAAGCCGAGTAGGGGAAGCAGATGGGCCCTGCGCGCCCGCGCGCGTAAATCGCGGGGGTTGGGGCGGCCGCACTGACCCTTTGGACCGAGCGGAGATTCCTCCTTGTGGGGGGGGCTTTTTGTTGGGGGGCGTCAGGGGTTGGCTTTGGGTTTTGCTCTTAAGGACAGATTCATTCTGAGTTGTTCCTTAAGTCCAGGCTAACCCGGTGCTCCCTGAAAGACACACAAACACCGCCACAACCACAACAAAAGGCCGCTCTCCGAAGTGAGTCTACGCGTCCGCCGGACCGGTGGCGGCCGGACGTGGGGCGCACTCTGTGCCTCTCTAATCTCGGGCGTCCATCTGGCCCCGGAGGGCGCCAGCGGGAGCGCGGGCGGGCGGGAGGCGGAGCGCGCGCACGTATCCCGGAGCGCGGGCACGCGCGCCCGCTCTCCTTCACGTTCACCTTGACTGCGGGGGTGCGGCGGACGGGACTCTCACACCTCTTTTCCCCCACCCACTCTTCTCCCCACCCCGCAGCTGTCCTGACCAGACGCCAACCCCGGGCGGGGTGCGGGGAGGCCGCGCTGGCGCTCGGGTCGCCGCAGCGGCCGAGCAGCAGCGCGCGCTCCGCAGTGATGTAAACCGCGTCCGCCGCAGCGCCCCCACCAGCCCCACCCCGCCTCGCCCGCGCCGCGGCCCGCGGAAACCCCAGGCCTTCGCCTCCCGAGCCTGGGGCGAACAGCTAGGGGTGCGCCCCGAGCCCCCCACTCCATTTGCCAAAGCGGGAGAGACCCGGAGCGGACGCACCGGGAAGGGGTGGGGGCGAGGGCGCCGGAGCCAGGTGTGGGTTTGACGTCTAGGGCGGTCAAGAAGACTCTGCCCGGGACTGGTGCCGCCCGGGTGGCGTTGCGGGGGCGGCGGGGCACAGGCCACTGCAGATGCGGCGCGTGTGGGCGCGGGAACGCTGTCCCTTCTCCCAGGATAGAAACGGATAAACGGAAGCGCGTGTGCGTGTGGGGGTGCGAATCGCCACCTCCGGCCTTGGCTTTCCCGCTCTTCCGAGCGCTCCCACTTCTCACTTTCCCCAAATCCGCATTTTCCTTGGCACAGCTCTCCCAGAGCACGAAGGAGAGGGAGGTACCCGGGGGCAGTGAGAATGACGTGTGCTGGTGCAGAGAGGGGGTGGGGGGCTGCGGGCCCGGCTCTGTGGACGGGCTCCTAATCCTCTTGTTTTCGGAACTGTCAGCAGATGTGGCTTCTTTTAGCTGAATAATCCGTTAAAGGAATAATAATTTTGTAAAAGGGAGATTGACCTCACCCAAAGAGGACGGTGAACGAGATTAGGGCTGGGTAAGGATAAATTAAAAGGCTCCAAATTCTCTGCCCCTCTCTGCCTTGCTCTCTGCCCCCCTCCCCCTTCCTCCTCCACCCTCTCCTCCCCCTCCCTCCCCATCCCCTGCAATCCGCACTCGACGCGAGTTCACGCGAAGGGCTGGATTTCCAGGCTGCGCCGCGACTTGCTCTGCGCGTTATTATTATTCATCGGAGGGTGCTGCCTCCACAACCTTTGCCTCCTGAGCTCCTCTCCTTCCCCCCGGCCGCCGCCGCCAGCAGTGCGGTCCTTCCTGCACGCATGCTCTGGTTCACCAAAGGGAGAGTCTGCATTTTTTTATCACGCTCATCACCATCATCGTGATGCTCCTTATTATGGTTCTCATTTTCTCCTGCTTGGTGGAGCGACCACCAGCGCCGTCTCGCCGGCCGCCCGCCCCTTCCCCAGAGGAGGAAGCAGTTCGGGCTTGGCTGGGCGGCCGCTCCCAAGATGCCGCCGCCTCCTCCCTTATGCTTGTGTACTGTCCTGATCCCTTTTTTTTCCAGTAGACCATTGCCTTGGGTTGGGCCGACTGAATCGCTGGGGACTACTACTAGTCTCTTAAAAAGGAGAACAAAAAGATGAAGACCTGGTCTAGACGCCGGGACAAAGCACCTTGGGCTCCACGAGAAGGGACGGCTGACTCCGGACCGCGCGTGACCGCCGTGAAGGGCGTCCGCCCGGCGTGCGCTCCTCTGCGGGTATTCCAATTGAATTTTATTTATTCTTTTGGCATGCTTTAACAGTGTCGGTGTGGGAAGAAGGGTTTTGTTTGTTGTTTTTTTCTGGGAGGGATAGCTGAATCGTGGGAGATCGGAGTGGATGTAACTTGGCTGCCCTGCGCCCCTGACTCACCTCCTCAGGATATTGGGGTTTGGGAAGGGGACCGGGGACTGGAAGGCTTAGAAAAGAGGAGCCGGGTTATACTTGGAGAAGACTAGGGAATAAGGGGCGAGGTGGACTTGAGTGGAGACAGGCCAGCCAGAGGACTGCGGGGATAGCGACTTCCCCCACACCTTGGGTCTGCAGGATGAGTTTGGCTGGGGATGAGAATTTGGGTGTCCGTAGAAAGAGGCTCTGAAAAATTGATGAGAAATTGACATGTCCGTGTACCTGCATTAAGTGGCGACTGGATTTGTGTGTAAACACAGTGGAGGGGTGGAGGAAGCCCTCGAGAGAGGGGCTCAAAATAATATTTTATTGTCCCTTTGCTTTAAGCTCTCGTATCCTCCTCCCTTTCTCTGACCCGGGGACCCAGCAGCATTCTACACGAGTGACCTTTAGATCCTCGTCCACCCTTTACCTGGTAAAGCCCGCTGACAGTTGGGGGTGGGGTGTGGTGGGGAGAGTGCAGGGGTGTGCTCTCCTCCCCTCCCTCTCTGTCTCTCCTCCCTCGCTCCCCCCTTCTCGCTCCCTTCCTCCCTCCCACCTCCCTCACTCCCTCCCTTTCTGCTGCATTTTGCATGCGCTATCTAGGTCATTAGCATTTTAGCGTATGCAAGACTTGACAAAGCTGACGAGCGGCCAGATGGGCCTCGCTCTTATGTTTTTTTTTTTTTTTTTTTTCCCCTTGCTCTCTCTCTTTTCCTTTTTCCCCTCCACCACTTGGGACCTGAGCGAGAGGACTGCAGCAGGCGAGTTCCGGAAGGCTGATTGCCGAGATCCCGGCCCCGGACCGCTGCAGCTCGCCCCCTGCGGCACGCCCGGACCCAGCCTGCGAGGTAAAGGCGGCGGCCGCGCGCCCTGCCCCGACAGCCGCGGCCGAGCCCCCCTGCCTGCCGCGCCGCTCGCCCTCTCCTTCCCCCTCCTGGCCCCCTTCAGTTTCCTGGGCAAAGCTGAGCGCGAAGTGGGTGGGTAGGGATTGCTGCGCTGGGGCGAGGTGGGGTTGGTGTTTTTTCATTGTCTGGAGCTGCAGGGGAGGCGAGGCGCGGGGAGAGGGGCGAGGGGAGTCGGGGTAATTAACACGGGGGGGCACCCCTCCGTCTCCCCCTTCCACCCACACCTTCATCCCTCCACCCTCTCCGCTTTGCAGGAAAAAGCCTGGATACGAAAGGATGGGAAGAACAAAGAGCCTTTGGAAGACGTCGCCGTTATCTCATTGTCTGTGTGATGGGGGGGGCTGCGGTGGGGAGGATGCCGCGGTCCCTTCCTCCCGGCGCTCCCCCACCTCCATCCCTCTCCCCGCTGTCAACGCGCGCACCCGCGTGCTGCTTTTAATTTTTTATTTTTCTTCTGTTCCCGTTCCATCTTCTTCCTTCCTTCCTTCCTTCCTTTCCTTCCTTCCTTTCCTTCCGTAGGAGAAAGGCCTCTCTCTCCGTGTTCACAGCGGACCTTGATTTAAATGTCCATACAATTAAGGCACGCGGTGAATGCCAAGAATGGGGCTGGCTGAGCACCGTGGGGCGGCGAGGGCCGCCGAGGCAGGAGCTCCCGGAGCCCGGCGCCCTCCGCAGACCTCGGCGCGGCGGCTTCGGGCGCGAAGGGAGGGGGCGCAGCTTCCCGCCGGCTGCCGGAGCCCCCGGGGTGGGAAGGTGTGCGGGCTGTGGCTCGGGGAGGAAAGAAGCTGATTCTGGAACCGAGCGTTCCGTGCGCGCCGGGGAGGGGCGGCCTGGGGCGCACTGCGGAGCGCCGGAGTGCGTTTCTCTCTGGGCTCCAGATTCACTGTGCGTGGGTCAGCGTTTTCCTCCGTGGCTGTGTTTTTGTTCTGCGTTCCGTTGTTTTTTGTTTTGTTTTGTTTTGTTTTTTTGGTTTGCCCTTTTTAAAAAATAACTAATCTGGCATCCAGGAGACTGGCAGACTGCCCCGGGGCCTGGGCTGCGGATGTGTTGTATCCAGCTTGAGGTTTGGGAGGGGTGGGATAGCCGGTGAGGAGGGAGAGAGGAGAAGCTGTGTGTCGCCCTTCGCTGTAGAGCAGTGAGCACCTGACAAGATTAAGGAAATCTTTGGGCTATGTGGACAAAAAGGACCAAGCTCCTGGCTGGTCCACAAGCTCCCTCAGGGCTGCAAGGACTGGACCAAGCACCTTGGCTGTTACTGCAGTTTCAGGCTTTGATCCAGAAACTACAGAGGAAGGGAGAGGCGTGTTGACTTACATGGACTCATGTAGAGATGCATTACTTTTAAAATGTGAACAGAAGGAAAAACAGAATGTGTACAGCTGGGGGGCTGAGGAAAGGCGGTTTCAAAGGATGCTATCAAGGAATGGAAAGGGTTAAGCTTCCCACATCCTGGAGACTGCCTCCCAAATCAGGCCTTCCTACCTGTCACTAGATCCTGAGCTGCAGCTGGTCCTAGAAACCTTCTCCCCATACTGGGCCGTCAAAACCCCATCCCACGTCCAGTTCTGTATTAACCACCAAGCCCCTGCCTGGTGGCAAAACCTACAGTGTTAATTTCCAGGTGGAGAAAATGGAGAAGGGGGGTCCCTGCAGCAGACAGCTGAGAAAGGAGGCCAAGAGCTAGCTCTTTGCTGCCCAAGAAGATTGCTGCATCCTTTCTTCCCCTCCTGCCAGAGACCTGTCTTTGCAAGGCCAAGACCAAAAGGGATGCTTAGTTTAATTTGATTCCTGAAGCAGCGATCAAGGCCTACAGCGGACCTCTTTTCCGAAGCCTCAGTGTAGCCCAATAGATAAATTAGTATTCAGTGATATTTTGGATCATTATTCCTCCCTAGCCTCTTTTTCTCCAAAATAATTTGTTGAGTACCTACTATATGCAAATTTTTGTGTAATTATTACAGTGTAGGCTCTTTCAGTTCCTTCTGAAGGGAGTGTTTAGGGTCAGACAGGTGGAGGTTAAGTGTGCCATGCCCCACCTAGATACTCCCAGAACCTTCTCTGGGTCTGCAGAATGTGCCACAACCAGCTCACCCTGCAGAGAGAAAGCTGCAGTGCAGCATCCTGCAGGTGCCTGTGCCTCTTGAGCCCCAGAAGGCAAGCTTGGCTGCAGGACAGAAAGAAAGAGAGAACAGCTTCTCTCATCCCCACCCCCAGCCTCAGCCCAGGTGGTCCTGAGGCTCTGTAACCATTGCCTTCAAACTCTACCTCCATTGAAACTAGTACCCCTCTGAGTCCTGGCATCCCCCTCTGCCCATTTTGGACAGGTTCCTGAAGAGGACAGCTGGGGTGTAAACACCCTCACCTCCAATCTCTTTGCTCCCTGCCAACGACCGTTCTTTTAGGCATGGTTATGCCTCTGATGACCAAACCTCTTGCCCCACAAATGTCCAATTAGCCTCTTCTTCGCAACTGCTTCCCTGTCATTCTTCCAGAAATCACTGTACCCTTCATTCCTGTGCCCTCTGGTAAAATCTGCAGATGCCTCCCCAGCTAATGCCCCTTTTAGGTGGAAACTTGACATGCGGTTTCCTGAAAGCTGAAACCGCAGGCACCAGGGCCCAGGCCTTCCAGGTTTCTGCTGTAGATAATCTATGGCGGGAGGGGCTTTTAAAAACATTTTTATTGCTTATGTAAACTCTCGTTCCAGAAAGCCTTAATGTCTGTGGGAGTGTTTGGGATTTGCAGGGTCTGTGTGCATTGGTATGGGGATCCGCTGGTGGCCACCAGTCTCGTTACAAAACGTGTTCATGTGGGGCTTTAATGGTGGAAGGTGGCAAAGAGATAAATGGACCACTTTGCCCTGTGTGTAATTGTGAGGCCTCTTTTCTGTTTGCCAATCAGATATCTGGGTGAAGGTGGGCCTTCCCTTCTGCATTTGGGGCCTGTGTGTGCCTACTGGGAATTATCCAAGAAACCTCAAGAGCTTTAGCTTTCAGGCTTCATTCTCAATGTCATTTTCTCCTTATGTATCTATGTGAGCCCCTCTAATGACATCTGTGGCATAAGTGAAGGAGAAAGCACGTGGTTTTTTTAAAGGTGCACACTGGTGAGGCAGTTTGCTAAGAAGGCCCACATTGGTTCATCCTCACCACAGACATCATGGTCTTCATCTTGAGCAAGCTCCTATGTTTCTTAAGGTAACTATACCAGATACATCTAGATTTAGGAACATATCGAAGGAAATATTGGTAACATTCTTCTTTCCCCTGCCAGAAACAACCCAGATCTCTTTTTAAGCGGAAAAGAAATTCACTCTTTCACAGAGGCAAAGGTAAACTCTTCTATCTCATTTCTGTTTCTGGGGGTGGGGGTACAGCTTCTGTGAATGCATGAGCTGTTTTAGCCAGAGATATTTGGGGAAGGGTCATGTCCTCAGACATATGCCCCTATACATACATTTTTTGCATATAACCATATCCGCTGTTAGTACTTAGAGCAGTGCTTTTCAACCATTTTTATCTCACAGCACATTTGAACCTATAGTTAAATGTTCACCGCACACTTAAATCATGCTGATCAAAAATAAAGAGTAGAAAAAAAAGAATATATTTACTGTGCTTTGAACTTCTTTCGAAAATAATTTAACGATCTTTAAAAATTTTCAGGGCACATCTAAGATCCTCTCACATCACACCAGTGTGCCTCATGGCACACTGATTGAAAATCACTGATTAGAGGAAGGCATTTAACAACCAAAAAAAAAAAAAAACCCATCTAGCTATACTGACTCCAGGGGAAATTGTTCTTTCCCTTTATTGAACTTACATAATAACACACACACACCCCCAACCTTAGAATGGAGTCCTCTGGGGGCAGCTGCAAAACCAGATGGAACCTCCCCTTCCTCATCTACTCTGTGGGTGGTTCTAGAGCCTGGTGAGTCAACACAGGCTGGCTGAGTTGTGCTGGTGGTGTGTGTTGGAGGCTTGGCTGGCTGATTTCATGGTGACCAGCACGTCAACAATAACAACGATGAGAATTTTGGTACCTAATAAAGATTTTTTTTTTCTTCCAAGTCCCATCTACAATTCTTTCATGGGGTGTTTTGCCAAGTCTTACTCAATCTGATTTCAGGGCTTTGGGTTTTTTTTGTTTTTTTTAAGAGAACATATGTAACACTTAATTGCATCATGAACATAGACCTATAGCAAGAAAAAAGAACTTCAAATAGAATATTTTCAAGGCAATATGCACCGCTTTGTACCCTGTACGGGTGTGCTGGAGGCCTGCAGAGATCTCAGAGGACCAAATTTAGATGGCCTCAAAAAAAGAAAAGAAAAACCAGGCCTTATTGAGAATAAAGAAATGTTCCAGGTCAGAAAATGTCAGCAACACTCAATAGGTTCACCTTTTCATTTTCTTATCCTTAGGCCTTTTGTCTTAAAACAGAAACTTTTCCAAGAAATGAGAGCCTGGGTAATGGCTGCACATGCCCCCAAATTAAACTTCCGGGATCACTAGGGCCCTTCTCAAAATTATAGTTTGGCGGGGGTCGTTTTTAATTTGAGTCCAATCCGTTTGCTGCTTAAACACATAACATATTGAGCCCTGGGAGACCTAGGAGGCGGTATTTCTCTGCAAAGTTCACTTTGCTTCTTTGAGTGTTTCTTGGCCAGGCCGCGCTGCACTAGCAGGTAGCGGCGGGATCCCTGCCCCCGCCCACCTGCCCAGGGCGCGCCCACATCACCCCCCACCGCGCCCAAGCGAGACTTTTCTTTTCCTTGGAATGCACCGGAGACATCTGTCCACTCTGAGCAAAGTGGAGATGGACCAGCGCTGGTATCCCTGTTAATTTTTGCTCCTGTGTTTTCCCAGCTTTGATTTATTTTTCTCTCCCGAATCCTGCAGACCTGAGAACCCTGAGGGTTCGGTCATCCCGTTATTTCCCAAAGCTTTGGTGCAAGCAGCCAGGATTTGCTTCAGTCCTGTTCCAGGGTACGCCCAAATCAAAGTCGGGACAGTGCCACCAAAGGAAGGGCCAGACCGGGAGAGGCCACCTTGTCCCCTTTCAGTGCACCTCAGCGCTATTAAGTCATGTGCACGGCCAGACCCAAGGCCTGGGGTGGGGAGGACAGCTTTTGCGAGGGCAGAGGTATGACATGTCCCTCTCTCACCACCCGAGCAGTCTCCAGACTGGCGCAGGCCCAGCCGCTGCGCCCTCCCCGCCCTGTCCCTCTCCTTTTATCTGCCTCTGGGCCTCCTCCAGCACCTGGGGCCTCCATGACCCCATCCCGCAACCTGGAAACCTCGCCCAGAAAGCCTCTGAACGCTGGAGAGAAGAGGCTGGCGGGTGCGCCAGGCAGAGTGCGAGCGAAAGGGGAGGTTGAGACAGAAAAAGTCGCTTTGTGGCCGACGAAGGCCTCGCCCCAGCAGAGCACACGAAGTTGCTTTAAGGGTAGGGTTTGGGGGAGATTTTTTATCCCAGCGCCTCTGTTTTGTACGGCCTTCCCTTTATAACACCTTCCCTCCAGCCTGCTCTACCCTGACACCAACGGTGACCCGCAGGCATCTTACCCCAGGACCAAACGCCCGTCTTCCCCACCCCTGCAACACTTCTATAGAAGACGAAACAACGACAAAAGCCCTCAACCGAGGAAACTCGTTCCTCCTTGGACTTTAGCGCTAATCCCAGATCCATGCCAGAAGGGACGGAGCCGCTTTTCGGAAGTGGTTTGCAGGAAGAGACAGCACGCTATGACTTCCCGAATCTCCCGCCAAAGCAACCGCTGCGTGAAGGGACACGGCCTCTGCTAGGCCCACCACGGTGCAGAGTTGCTGATCCAAGAGGCCTGGTCTCTAGATCACCGGCAGGTCGACCCCTAGAGGCTGCAGGTCTGCACAGGGACCTACCAGAGGCTGTGCCAGCGGAAGGAGGGTGCGGGGCTCCGTGGGGGGCTTCCCTTCAGCCCCTCCCCCGCCACGCAGCCTGATGCGGCGATATTTATTCCCATTTAATTGAGACACTGGTTTAATTTCACATTGCTTCAGTTGAAGGCCCAATGGGGTTTTCTGCAGCCCTTTTCCCCAGTGCCTCTACAGAAACTAATTGCTGTTAATATGCAATTTTGGCTTTATTATTCGTTAGCCAATTACATGTCCCATAGCCCAGGCCCCTCGCTGCTGTCTCTGCTGGAACCGGCTGACATTCAGCCTGGCTTCTGCGTTCTGCCTTCGCTTCTATCCAAACTCTCTTCTCCCCAAAGATGATTTACTGGGGACATCACTCGTTTTGTTTGCCCCGGCCGGCCGAGCTGGGGAGTTTTGTTGTTGTTTTTGGGTTTTTTTCCCCCCCTTGAGAGAAATTTCTTCCTTGTAATTGAAGTAAATAATTTCTTTTCCTTTTTTTTTTTTAAGAAAAATGTTAAGTTTCTCCTCCCTTTCTTCACTGTCTTCTCCAGGCTCTCCCTGGAGCCATATTTGAAGTAGCTTTTTCCCATCTAAAGAAAGCAAGGCGCCTTGCCAGGCGGCGCTGCAGGAGCCCACCCCCGTGCTACGTGTGTATATCCCACCCTAAATCCAAACACAGTGCCTGGACGCTGCGGGTCATTTCTCATATCAAGGAGGGAAACTTGAAAAACCAATTTGGGAAAGGCATTATTTTCGCAGATGAGGAAAGCAGCTCTCACCTCCTCCCCCACAGAAGCCCTTGGAAACCACACCTGCCTCCAATCGCCTGATACTCCTTGTTGGTGCTGATGCAATGGGGCAAGAGCCTTTTAAAAAGCGGGGGCCGGCACCTGTGGCTCAAAGGAGTAGGGCGCAGGCCCCATATGCTGGAGGTGGTGAGTTCAAGCCCAGCCCCGTCCAAAAACTGAAAAGGGGGGGGGGATTTTGCCTTGTTTTATTTCTGCCCTGAGTTCTCTGATAACACAGAAGCAAGCACTTCCCATGGCTGGTGCTCTGGAAACAGGAAAATAAAAGCAAAAATCATAAGGACAGCAGGCTACTTCCTGTCTACTTCCCTGCCTTCCTCCATTTTGAAGAGATGCTTTCAGGGCTATGTGGTGCCCCTACATTGATCTAGTAACCCTAACCCGACAGCAACCTGCACAGAGACAGTGTCAGCGTTGAATGGGGAGGAAATGACAAGTCAGCATAGCTGGCTTTGGCTGTGGCCTTCATGCCACCTAGAAGCAGGAGGCAGAATCCTTAGGGCCTGGGAATCCTGTGGTTAGATATTTTCATAGTGGGGAAGTGGGTGGGGAGGGCTCCAGAGGGCTGAGACATGGTTAAGAAGGTGCCTTACACAGAAGACTCAATAAATACCACCCAAATTGGATGTAATCAAATCAACAGCAGCTGTTCCACTTTTCCTACAGAAAAGCTACTATTAGGCAGTAAGGCCTCTTGGGCAAAGGCTAGATGGAGCAGCATCCCAGGAAAGGGAGGAGCTTAAAAACGCTTCTGATTCCTCTCCTATCCTCTGCCCCGGCTTAACTCATCCAGATGAGTGGAGTTTTGTTTTCCAATATTTCAGACATCCTGTACCCAGTTTGCACACCATACCCAATCCCAGACAGAATTGCTAAGCAGGAAGGGAGGGACTTTTTTAGAACCCCTCTATCTTCCTTTCTGAGCACTGCTTTAACTTTCTAATTCCCCTTACACACCTATTCAAATCTCTCTTCTCACCACCCCAATTCACATTTCAACCAAAGCCTTTCCCCCTGGGGTATGCCCTCTAAACATAAATAACAGTAATAATCAAGTTCTATTTCCTTCCACTCTTCTCTGCCCAACTCCTTGAAAACGCCTACATTCTCAGTGTTCAAGAGATATTAGAAGAAATATAGTACATTTTAGAAGAGGCACTTACCTACCAAATGAAATCTAATTGTAGGAGTTTCTTATAAAGGTGCTCAAAAGTTGGAAGCAGAATCACACCAACATCTCTACTTTCTGTACAAGGATAGCATCATTGTCCTCTGTTTCAATCACATTCATTCTTTAGAACACATTTATTTGACATATTTAATAAGGAAACACAGGCTGGGCGCCGTGGCTCACACCTGTAATCCTAGCACTCCGGGAGGCAGAAGCAGGTGGATTGCCTGAGCTGGATAGAGACCTTATCTCTAAAAATAGCCAGGAGTGGGTGGTGCCTGTGGCTCAAAGGAGTAGGGCACCCACCCCATATGCCGGAGGTGGTGGGTTCAAATCCAGCCCGGGCCAAAAATTGCAAAGAAAAAAATATAAATAAATAAAAATAGCCAGGCATTGTGGTGGACACCTATAGTCCCAGCTCCATGAGAATCACTGGAACCCAAGAGTGAGAGAGGATACCCGAAAAGGTTAAGCTCTAGGAGAACAGGTCTCTTCATGGAGACCACAAGGATATACCTGCAGGGTCCTCTCCACGGTGACTCAGCTCTTGGGAATTTGTAAACTTAGCTTCCTGGAACTTGGAAATCCTGTAGTTCTGTAGGGGCTGGAATAGCATCTCCCTCTTGATTCAAACTGGCCAAGGAGAAGGGTACGTGTGGGTTGGAACTTTTTGACTGTCAATAAAAAGGAAAAGACTGGTAGCGCCAGTGGCTCAACAGAGTAGGGCATCAGCCCCATATGCTGGAGGTGATAGGTTCAAACCCAGCCCCAGCCAAAAAAAAAAAGGAAAAGACCAAGTCAGTCGGAGAGCGTGGCCATTTGGAATTCTTCTATGCCGTAAGCTCCTGGTGAATAAAGCCCTTATAAAGGTGGTGTTTGGGTGCTCTTTCTCTCCATTGGGCCTCATCTTCCTGCAACGCGAGTTTGACGTTGCTGTGGACTATGATACCACAGCACTCTACCAAGGGCAACAAAGTGAGACTCTGTCTCCAGAAAAAAAATAAAATTTAATTTTAAAAAATAAGGAAACATACTTAACCCCAAATGAATCCTAATTGCTTGGTCTGCCCTGTGCCTGCCTAAGTGCTAACTTTCTGTTGTACCAATTCCAGGCAGGGAGGTGTACCCTGAACCTTTGGCAAAGCCATCTGTGATTTGGGCGTGACAAGTAGACACCAGTCTAGTCAAGGGTGGGGAACCTGCTGCCTTAAGCCCACATATGGCTTTCTAGGTCCTTAAGTGCAGCCTTTCCACAGAATCCAAATTTTACAGGACAAATCCTTCTATTTTTATTACCGCATTTTTGTTAATCCTTTCTATTTTTATTTTATTTTTAGAATGAATATATTTAAAATACCACAGGCTGGGCACGGTGGCTCATGCCTGTAATCCTAGCATTCTGGGAGGCCGAGGCAGGTGAATTGCCTAAGCTCACAGGTTCGAGACCAGCCTGAGCAAGATCGAGACCCTGTCTCTAAAAATAGCCGGGACTTGTGGTGGGCACCTGTAGTCTCAGCTACTCGGGAGGCTGAGACAAGAGAATCACTTGAGCCCAAGAGTTTGAGGTTGCTATGAGCTGAGGCCAGAGCACTCTACTGAGGATGACAAATGAGACTCTGTCTAAAAATAAAATAAAATAATGGGGGCACCCGTAGCTCAGTGGGTAAGGCACCAGCCACATACACCGAGGCTGGCAGGTTCAAACCTGACCCAGGCCTGTTAAACAACAATGGCAACTACAAAAAAACAGCCAGGCGTTGTAGCAGGTGCCTGTAGTCCCAGCTACTTGGGAGGAAGAGCCAAGAGAATCACTTAAGCCCAAGAGTTTGAGGTTGCCGTGAACTGTGATGTCACAGCACTCTATCCAGGGCGACAGCTTGAGACTCTGTCTCAAAAAAAAATAAAAATAAAAATAAAATACCACAGAATAAAATAAGTTACAATGAAATAATCTTCCCAGATTGACCAGCACAATTACAACATTAATAAGCTATAAAAGCTAAATTGATGTCTGCTGATATGCTCATAACTTTATTTTTTTTGAGACAGTGCCACTTTGTCGCCCTCGGTAGAGTGCTGTAGCATCAGAGCTCACGGCAACCTCAAACTCTTGGACTCGAGATTCTCTTGCCTCACCCTCCCAAGTAGCTGGGACTGCAGGCACCCGCCACAACGCCCGGCTATTTATAGAGATGGGGGGAAAAAAAAAAATCTCACTTTGGCTCAGACTGGTCTCGAACCTGTGAGGTGAAGCAATCCACCTTCCTTAGCCTCCCAGAGTGCTAGGATTACAGGTGTGAGCCACCACACCAGGCCAAACACTCATGATTTAGTTCTAACTTCCCCCACCTGACTGGCACCACTACTGCACTATGCCGGTTGTGGAGAGTTTATGGGGATGGAGTCTACACAGCCTGTTATCAGCTTTTGACAGTGGTGCACTGTGTCTCTGTTTGGAGTAGAATTTGTGAGTGGTTGCAGAAGTCAACAGTATTTTTTAATTCTGTCTGCTTAACAGCTCATCCTCTCAGAGAAAACCAAGAAAACCCTGAAGGAAGAAAACAGGTTTTTTAGTGAAGATTGGGAACTGCAGTATCATCTTGTTTTTGCTAAAGATGATTTGCTTGGTTTGTGATACTGCAATATCTACATGAAAGAAACTCAGTGCTCATCAGCACTGTAACACTTGTAAAGAGCACAAGTATTTTAAATCAGAGAGAGAGTTACAAAAGGTTGTATTGCAGAAATTAAAAGACAAAAAGCAAAAGCAAAAACAATTCTTTTCAAGAAGCAATTAGACCTGGAAATAATACCACTGACGCAACCTATAAAGTTGCTTGTATACGTGGGGAAAAAGAGAAGCCGTTCAGTGAAAAAGAAATTGTGAAAGAACACATTGTCAAAGTTATAGTATGTTTACCCCCAATAATATTTCAAAGTACAAACAACTGCCTCTTTCAAGGACAACCATAACTGACTGGCAGCATGAATTAGCCTTCAACTTAACAGAACAACTTCATGCAATGCTTCAAAAGGAGGGCAGCACCTTGTGGCTCAAGGAGTAGGGCGCTGGCCCCATATACCAGAGGTGGCCAGTTCAAACCTAGCCCCGGCCAGAAACTGCAAAAAAAAAAAAAAAAAAAAACTTCAAAAGGCAAATATATATTATTCAATCATTTTAGGTGAATCAACTGATACTCCTGATGGTGCAGGTTTTATATTTCATTCAGGTCATAACACAAGATTTTCTTTTCAACAAACCATTCCTCTGGGCACTCTTATGGACAGAACATAGGAAAAAATATCTTCAACAACTCCAAGGTAAATGTTGTGAAATTGGACTGAATTTGAATTCTTTTTTTTTGAGACAGAGTCTCACTTTGTCATCCTCTGTACAATGCTATGCTGTCATAGCTCACAGCAAATTCCAACTCTTGGGCTCAAGTAATACTCTTGCCTCAGCCTCCCAAGTAGCTGGCACTATAGGCACCCACCACAAGGCCGGCCTATTTTTCTTTTTTTTGTAGTTTTGTTTTGTTTTTGTTTTTTTTTTGGCTGGGGCTAGTTTTGAACCCACCACCTCTGGCATATGGGGCCGGCGCCTTACTCCTTTGAGCCACAGGCACTGCCCATGTCCAGCTATTTTTAGAGACGGGGTCTCACTCTGGCTCAGGCTGGTGTTGAACCTGTGAGCTCAGGTAATCCACCTGGCCTCGGCCTCCCAGAGTGCTAGGATTACAGGCGTGAGCCACCTCGCCCGGCCTTGAATTTGGTGAATTTAGTGAGTAGATGTATAGATGGTGCACCTTCCATGACAGGAGAACATGAGGGATGATTGTACAGATTTTAAAAAAGTATTAACAGATTCAGATGGTCTTATTTCCTTTCAGTGTATCTTACATCAGCAAAATCTCTGTGCTAAGGCTATTTTAAGTGGCATTTTTCAACAAGTTACAGGTATTGTTAACTATATCCGTACAAATGCCACACGACATTGTCAGTTTCATAACCTGTGAAAGTGGAACTCTGAGGTAAGCAGTGTGGATCTGTGGCATCATTCTAAAGTGAGTTGGCTATCACAGAGACAGGTGTTAGCCACGATTTTAACCCTCAGAGAACAGATAGTTAAATTTTATGAAGAACAGAATCAGCCATGTGAATTATTGAACGAAGACATATAAGAATGCAGCATTTCTGTGTGATGTCATGTCAAATCAAAACAACTTTAATATTTCTTTGAAAGGTAAAACTAAGTTTATATATGATATGAGGGGGGAAAAAAATCCAAGCATTTTGAAAAGGTTTTTCAAAGCACTTTGTCTTTGGAAAGTTTCAGGTGAACATTTTCCTCAGTTAACAAAGGTCATTGATGAGCAGGATGATATATTCGAATCATATGAAGAATATCCAGTTGGCTCAGTGCCTGTGGCTCAAGTGGCTAAGGCACCAGCCACATACACCTGAGCTGGCAGGTTCGACTCCAGCCCCAGCCTGCCAAACAACAATGATGCAACCAAAAAATAGCCGGGCCTTGTGGCGGGTGCCTGTAGTCCCAGCTACTTGGGAGGCAAAGGCAGGAGGCTCGCTTGAGCCCAGGAGTTGGAGGTTGCTGTGAGCTGTGATGTCAAGCACTCTACCCAGGGTGAGAGCTTGAGGCTCTGTCTCAAAAAAAAAAAAAACTGCATATGGAATTGATTGAGCTCTCAGTAGATGACATTTTAAAGTCATTGTTTGGGCTCGGCCCCTGTAGCTCAGCAGCTAGGGCGCCAGCCACATACACGGGAGCTGGCAGGTTCGAATCCAGCCTGGGCCTGCCAAACAACAATGACAACTACAACCAAAAAATAGCTGGGTGTTGTGCCGGGCACCTGTAGTCCCAGCTACCTGGGAGGTTGAGGCAAGAGAATCGCTAAAAGCCCAAGAATTTGAGGTTGCTGTGAGCTGTGATGTCACATCACTCTACCAAGGGCGACATAGTGAGACTCTGTCTCAAAAAAAAATAAAAAATAAAGTCATTGTTGGGTGGCACCTGTGGCTCAGTGAGTAGGGCGCCGGCCCCATGTGCCGAGAGTGGCGGGTTCAAGCCGGGCCCTGGCCAAACCGCAACAAAAAATAGCCAGACGTTATGGCGGGCACCTGTAGTCCCAGCTACTCGGGAGGCTGAGGCAAGAGAATTGCCTAAGCTCAAGAGCTGGAGGTTGCTGTGAGCTGTGTGACACCACGGCACTCTACGGAGGGTGACAAAGTAAAACTCTGTCTCTACAAAAATTAATTAATTAATTAAATAAAATAAAGTCATTGTTTGATGCTAAGAAAGATGTAATTGAAATGTGGAAAAATGCACTAGAATGCCTAAACCCTCAGCAACGCGCCTGAAAAATGCTTTTTTCCTTATCTACCACTTATTGCTAGGACTGTCCCTTCTCCTACCTAATCCAGATCAAGACGCCCTTAAGGTCACAAATGACTGAGACCCACCTAGAAGATCAAGTGCAACTTCAGACCTCCATGCTGCAACCAGATATTCAAATGCTTTCCAGAAAAAGGCAAAGTCATTAAAAGGTTAACTTTACAGTTAACACGTAGTTTTCATTTTATGCTATTTTTAAATCTACTAGTAGTAGTTCGATTTTTACAAAATAATGTACATTTTTAGGCAGATCTAATTGGAGTTGCTTGAATGTGGCCTGATTTGATTATAGCTAAATTAATGTGCCCTTCCAACATGAAAAGCTTCCCCACTCAGGGTCTAGGTCAAGGCTACCACCTCTTAGCAAATTTGAGGACAGCCCTTTTATGTTACTTTGCATAACTGTGAATTCTGATTTGCCTATTTGAATGAATCTTATGTAACTAATTACTTGACTAAATACTGCACTGTGTGACAGGGTCAGCCCACTTCTGCCTGCTGACCCAAGGCAGACTCAGGCAAAACAGGAAAATGGGCCGAATTTGACTTTGGCATTTTCCAGGGCCACTGTGGTTCACACTGCAGTCCTCAGCCAGCCCTTCCCTCATTTGACCAGAACCCCCTTATCTCTTTCACCTTCTGACTGTCCTCGCCTGTCCTGTAATCCCATCCTCACAGCGCATCTGTTCCTCGTGGGGCAAAGCCAGGCCCCATGAGCGAGTTCCCCCAGGACAAGAAGCAGGTGTGTCATGAGTATTTGTGAGGCAGAGAACCCGGCAAAGGGGGCAACTGCCTTCCCAGCTCCCTGCCAGCCTCCTAGCGAGCCTTGGAAAATGTCATCTGCCTCTCCCTCTTGTCAGCCTTGGGATTCTACCTCAGCACCTCACTGCCTTCACGTGGACTGTTAATCACCAGCAGCAGCATGGCACGAGCGTTGGCAGCCTGGCCTTGCTTCCAGCCTACGCTGCACTACTATTGTGCTAACCCTGTCCTACCCAGTTCCCAGATCCCTGGTTACACTACTGACTAAACTCCATCCAAGACAGCATGTGGGAAAGGGGAGGAAAATTAATGTGATTGCAGGGTCTCCCAGAAGCCTGGAGAGAATCAAAGCTTTGCCCTTTTTTTGCCCTGTGTGTGTGGGGGGGAATGTGTATGTGTGCGTGCGTGCGTGTTTGAGGCTTCCAGGATATCAAGAAAGTAAGAAATGCCAAACCAGGATTATAAAAGTTGCAGTATATGGCTTGGCGCCTGTGGCTCAAGCAGCTAAGGCGCCAGCTACATACACCTGAGCTGGTGGTTCAAATCCAGCCCGGGCCTGCCAAACAACATTGACAGCTGCAACCAAAAAATAGCCAGGCGTTGTGGCAGGCACCTGTAGTCCCAGCTACTTGGGAGGCAGAGACAGGAGAATCGCTTTAGCCTGGGAGTTGGAGGTTGCTGCGAGCTGTGATACCACAGTACTCTATCCAGGGTGACAGTTTGAGGCTCTGTCTAAAAAAAAAAAAAAAAAAAAAAAAAGTTGCAGTACATTTTACAATATCTTTTTTCAATTTTGTGAGTGTACCTATGCCATATGTATGAATGGACAACCCCATGCTGGGAAGTCTTGAACAAGAGTGAGACCCCATTACTAAAAATATCTGGGTATTGTGGTGGGCACCTGTAGTCAGTCCCAGCTACTTGGGAGGCTGAGGCAAGAGAATCACTTGAATCCAAGAATTTGAGGTTGCTGTGGGCTATGATATCACAGCACTCTACCAAGGGTGACAAAATAAGACTCTGACTCACACACAAAAAAAAAATTTGTAATTTCCCCTTTATAATAATATATATTTTCCAATTTCAAAATCAGGTGTACCCAGATCAAGTAGAATTATTTTGAAGTATTTCTTCTTTTTCTATTGTCTATAAGATTTGGCATGATCTGTTTTTTGAAATTATCTTTTATTTATAAATATTAGTTGTCTATTTTTTGAGACTTAAAAAAAATAAGAAGTTAACTGATGACTCCATACTGAATCTCAGAGTCAAAGCATTCTATAATAGACATACTCTTACTTGACAATGTGAATGTTACTTTCTTTGCATTATTATTATTCCTTAATATTTTGATGTAGCAATTGTCTGATTCCTTTTCTGAATGTATTTATGTTCGTTCATTCTTTACAAGGTTTTTGTTTCTAGTCTTTGTCTTAAACATTGTTATTAAATTTTAAGCCTTTTAATTTTGTGAAGGCAAAAAAATGGAAACCTAATAAACACATGTATATGTAAAATAAAAAATAAAAAAAAAGACCTCCTTTGGGTTTATTCTATAAAGGCACTAATCCTGTTCATGAGGGCTCCACTCTTCTGACCTGATCACCTCTCCAAAGGCTCCACCTTCTAATCCCCCAATACAGTGGTTCTCAACCTTCCTAATGCTTCGTCCCTTTAATACAGTTCCTGTGGAGCTGGACCCACAGGTTGAGAACCGCTGCCCTAATAGGTTGGTATTTATGACTTCAACATATGAATTGGGAAAGGAGCACAAACATTCAGACACAGCCCAGTACGGTCCCACCACAGTCACTGAAGGGCCCCTTTGCCAGGAACATCTTTCTGACTTTCCCCGCTGTGATTCTAGGAAGCCTTCCAGAACGGCCGGGATTATCTTGTTATGTGTATGTGTGTACGGAGCAGGAATAACAAGGCTTTGGAAACAGGAGCTCCTTACCTCTGTGCAGCAGAAATGATAAGACAAACCTAGTCAGGCTAGCGACGATATCTGTTCCTATTTTCACCCCAAACTGGATGGAACACAGACACGCGTGTGGTTCATGTCCCTAAACAACTGTGTGCTAATTTCTCCTACCATTAATAACAAATCTTCTTGCCCTCCCCTATATTTCTATTTTTCTATTTTTCTTTTTTTTTTTTTTTTGGCTGGGGCTGGGTTTGAACCCACCACCTCCGGTATATGGGGTTGGCGCCCTACTCCTTTGAGCCACAGGTGCCGCCCACTATATTTCTATTTTTCAACCACTTTTTATCTTGCTGTCTGTGACCAGGGTCAGGAGGAATCTGTGGATAAATAAGACTTTCTCCCTCCCTGCCCTCAGTGAATCCAGGCCAGGAGAGAAGACAAGAAAAATCTATCAGCAGGCTCGGCGCCTATGGCTCAAGTGGCTAAGGCGCCAGCCACATACACCTGAGCTGGTGGGTTCGAATCCAGCCTGGGCCAGCCAAACAACAATGACGGCTGCAACCAAAAAATAGCCAGGCATTGTGGTGGGCACCTGTAGTCCCAGCTACTTGGGAGGCAGGGGCAGGAGAATCAGTTAAGCCCAGGAGTTGGAGGTTGCTGTGAGCTGTGATGCCACAGCACTCTACCCAGGGCAGCAGCTTGGGGCTCTGTCTCAAAAAAAAAAAAAAAAAATCTATCAGCAGTTATGACAAAACAAATCCATACGAGAGAGACGAGAAAGATGATAGGAGAGTTCACAGGAAAGAGTACAGATGAAAGGAAACTTTGAGAGGCAGGTGGGATCTGGAGGTGGAAGGAGCGTGGGCTCAATGATCCTGAACTGTACACTGAAAAATGGTTAAAGGTTAATTTTTATGTAATGTGTCTTTTGTAATGTGAAGTACCCACGAGTAGGCAGGTGAGTGGTTTAAGTTTCCTGGAACAAAAGGTTCAGGAAGGAAGACAAGGTCGGATAGCTGTTGAATCCTGGACAATGGCAGGCCTTGAAGGCATAACGAGTTTGGGTTTTATTCTCCAGAGTCACCACGCCCAGCGTTTCCATAGTGTTCCACAGAACACTACTCCGTGAGATGCTCTGAAAAAAGTTGGGAGAGCCAGGTCAGATAGATCTGAGAGATGGCTGCGTACACAGCCCTGTGCCAATTTACTCTGCACATCAGCTTATCCCTCATTTTGCTTAAGTTACTGTTGCCCAAACCTGTTGGATCATGCTACCCTGGTCACCTGTTGGGATCCTCCAAAAGGGTTCCACACATGTTGAGAAACACCTCTCCAGGACAAGGCAGCTGTCAGATTTTTGAGCAGAGGCATTAACAGGGTGAGGGTTTGCCCTAATAAGACCAGATAGACGGCAGGTAGATTAACGGATTGAAAGGGTACAGACCCGTGACTACAGCTATGGATGGGTCATTCAGGATGGGCCCATGTCAGGTTTCTAGTGTCTGAAACACCAAAGAGATGTTCTAAGCACCAAGAAGATACCCTCTTACTGAGAGTGGGAGCTGACAAGCAGCAAGTCCCTCCTGCAGATTTCAACTCACCCTAACCTGGCTGGGCCCAGTGGCTCATGCCAGTAATCCCAGCACTCTGGGAGGCCGAGGCAGGTGGATTGCCTGAGCTCACAAGTTCAAGACCAGCCTGAGCTAGAGCAAGACTTCATCTCTAAAAATAGCCGGGTACTGTGGCGGGTACCTGTAGCCCTAGCTACTCAGGAGGCTGAGGCAAGAGAATCACTTAAGCCCAAGAGTTTGAGGTTGCTGCGAGCTATGGCGCCATCGCACTCTATTGACAGCTACAAAATGAGATTCTGTCTCAAAAAAAAAAAAAGAGTTCAAAATGTCTTTGCACTAAGTCCTTTCTATAATTTTCTTCCAGCACACTCACTACCAAGAGTTTCCATAACGGGCTCGGCACCTGTAGCTCAAGTGGCCAAAGCGCCAGCCACATACACCAGAACTGGCAGGTTAGAATCCAGCCCAGGCCTGTTAAACAACAATGACAACTACAACCCAAAAATAGTCAGGTGTTGTGGCGGGCGCCTGTAGTCCCAGCTAGTTGGGAGGCTGAGGCAAAACAATCACTTAATCCCAGGAGTTGAAGTTGCTGTGAGCTGTGATGCCACGGGCCTCTACCCAAGGCGACAGCTTGAGGCTCTGTCTCAAAAAAAAGAAGTTTCCGTGACGATTCTTACATTGTTCACAAAGCTAAACTAATCTGTGTGTGGATGTTAGATAGCCAGCACACATGCGTGCCCACACTACCTCTGGAAGGAAGGGAGCAAGGAGACGGGGCCATGTTCCTTTACCCAGGGGAGAAACTCAAGGTCACAATAGCAGAGCAGCCACCGTCCAGCAATGACATGCTGTGGACCTGAGAGGCCCGGTCACCAAAGGCGTTCACAGGTGTGACTCCAAGAGGGTCCTCAGAGGTGGCTTTTCACATCTGTCCTCAAGTTGTTTTTGTTTTTCTTTTCTATCCTATCCCAGTCCCAGCTGCTCTAGTCAAAATCGATTCCCAGTTATCAGTGACAGAGTCCCCTAAGCTCCTTCCAGCCCAAACTCATAAAAAACAAGAGTAAAAAGATCTTAATTGCCAATTCAGCATTTACCTATTAAGCTCCTGCTGCATACCAAGTGCGCACTGTCAAGTCCTGGGATGCGGAGATACTGAGACACCACCAGTCCCACTTCCTAAAACCCTCCCATCCTCTCGTCCACGCTCTCCCGGAATTTGCAGCACCAACGTCTAAATTATTCACAGAGGATAAAATGGTCTATTTTGGGGTAATTCTTATCACGCGTCTCATGGTGCCTACCTCCATTTTTAAAATAGCCCCAAGTGTGACTATTAATCAGGATATCATTAAAAATAATATGTCAGGATGACATCCATTCCTACTCCACAAATAATGTCACCAGCATTGAATTCCTGAACAATGGGACATGCACCAGGCGACAGGCTTCAGGGGAACAGGGTGCATCCTTTCTTTTCTAACACTGAGCACCTGGGACAGTGCCGGACACTCAGCAGGAGCTCAGCAAATGTTTGTTGAAGTCATTTTAAAATTCATACATTCCCGGGTTGTGACCCTGTTGTGGATGTATGTGGCTGTAATGTGTGATAGCAAGCTTCAAGGTTAGAAATGCTTCCAAAGGGTCTTCATGTTCCTTTCAAGATCTATTGTTGCTTTTAAAATATATAAATAGGGTGGCGCCTGTGGCTCAAAGGAGTAGGGCGCTGGCCCCATATACTGGCAGGTTCAAACCCAGCCCTGGCCCAAAACTGCAAAATAAATAAATAAATAAAATATATAAACATGTTGGGTACCTTTATTTTCTTTCCATCTGTGAAGCTAATACATTTCGTAAATTCAATTACTTAACATGTGAAAAGTTACCTAGTTTTCATTGCTTTTCTTTCTGTTTTCTTCTCTGCCTGGATTTACAGATTCATAGGTTTTTGAATCTGCTTCAATTAAAAGTCAAGAGCTAGCCTGGTGCGGTGGCTCACACCTGTCATCCTAGCACTCTGGGAGGCCGAGGTGGGGGGATAGCTTGAGCTCACGGGTTCAAGACTAGCCTAAGCAAGAATAGAGATTCCCCCCCCCCCCAACTCTACTAAAAATAGAAGAAAACTGAGGCCAGAGGAACACTTGAGACCAAGAGTTAGAGGTTGCTGTGAGCTATGACGTCACAGCACTCTACCCAGGGCGACAGCTTGGGACTCTCCCAAAAAGAAAAAAAAAGTCAAGAGCTGCCCCTCCTTTGGAATTGGGTAAAAGTCAATGTCAGTGTTGCTTGCTTGGTCCTACTTTTCTCAAGCACTAACATTGTAGGCTTATTTGATTTTTTACATTAGATTTTTGAGATAATTGCGGATTCACATGCAGTTGTAAGAAATAGCACAGGGTGATCCCAAGTCCCCTCCCTCAGGCTCTCACTAATGGCAGCGTTTTGCAGAACTGTGGTACAATAGACAACTGGGAAACTGACTTCCATGCCATCTACTGACCTTTTGCACATTTCTCTGGCTTTTCATGCACACGCATGTGTGTGCAGGTGTGCGTGAACACGTCTCTTCACAGCCACAGTCAAGCTCCTCAAGAGTCCATCTTGGCAAGAGGCCCAGGTGTGCAGGTGCGACCTTTCTTAGGGACAGCAGTCCCCTTCCTCTCTACTTCCCTCACTCCTGCACCTGCCAGTCCGTCGTCTCCATCTCTCTAATGTGGTTTATAGAGTGTTACACAGAAAGAATCTCACAGAACCTAAGCTTTCAAGATCTGCTTTTTTTTTTTTTTTTTTTTTTTTGAGACAGAGCCTCAAGCTGTCGCCAGGGTAGAGTGCTGTGGCATCACAGCTCACGGCAACCTCCAACTCCTGGGCTCAAGTCATTCTCCTGCCTCAGCCTCCCAAATAGCTGGGACTACAGGTGCCCGCCACAGCACCCAGCTATTTTTTGGTTGCAGCCATCATTGCTGTTTGGCAGGCCCGGGCTGGATTCAAACCCACCAGCTCAGGTGTATGTGGCTGGCACCTTAGCAGCTTAAGCCACAGGCGCCGAGCCTCGAGATCTGCTTTTTTTACCCAGTGTAATTCCTTCAAGATTCACCCCAAGTACTTTACGTATCTGTTAGTTGTCCCATTTCCCTGCGGAAGCACACCCCACAGCCCAGCACTGCTGCTGTGAACCATTCCCCTGTGGCAGAACATTTGGATTGCTCCAGTTTGGGGCCAGGTCTATTTGATTTTGTAAAATAAAAACATTAAGTATATCATCCATCAGTTTTACTGTGTTAAAAAGCTCAAAAGATTTTAGTTTCCTTCTTCATCCTCATCCTTGCCTGTTACTTTAACATTTTTATTTTATGTTATTGTTTTGAAACAGAGTTTGTTACCTTCGGCAGAGTGCTGTGGCATCATAGCTCTCAGCAACCTACAACTCTTGGGCTTAAGTGATTCTCTTGCCTCAGCTTCCCAAGTAGCTGGGACTACAGGCATCCGCCACAATGCCTGGCTATTTTTAGAGATGGGGTCTCGCTCTGGCTCAGGCTGGTCTTGAACCTGTGAGCTCACCTGCTTTGACCTCCCAAGTGCTGGCATGAGCCACTGCAACTGGCTTTTACTGTAACTTTTAAAATTCCCTTCCCAAGGCTTGGCACCTGTGGCTCAAGTAGCTAAGGCACCAGCCACATACACCTGAGTTGGTGGGTTCAAATCCAGCCCAGGCCTGACAAATAACAATGATGGCTTCAACAAAAAATAGCTGGGCATTGTGGTGGGCGCCTGTAGTCCCAGCTACTTGGGAGATGGAGGCAGGAGAATCATTTGAGCCCAGGAGTTGGAGGTTGCTACGAGCTATGATGCCACAGCACTCTACCCAAGGCAACAGCTTGAGGCTTATTCTTCTAAGGTTTATTGACCAAAACTCCACCTAGAATTCAGAGATAAATTCAAAGATAAAATCCTTTTATATGACAGTCCAGTGATGTTTTCCTTGTGTTTCTAATAGTTTTCTTGATTGGGGCTAACCATGAGTTAACTTTTTTCTCTGATAACCTCAAGAACAGTCTCCATAGACATGTGTTTGGCCAGTAGCTGTAAGTATAGTCTAGACTTTTTTTGTTTTTTGAGGCAGGGTCTTGTTCTGTCATCCAGACTAGAGTACAGTGCCATGATCATAGATCACTGTAGTCTTGAATTCCTGAGCTCCAGTGATCCCCCTGCCTCAGTTTCCCAAGTAGATGGGACCATAGATGGCCACCACAATTGACTAATTTTTAATTTACTTTTTTTTTTTTTTTGAGACAGAGTCTCAATCTGTCACCCTGGGAAGAGCGCCGTGGCATCATAGCGCACAGCAACCTCCAACTCTTGGGCACAAGCATTCCTCTTGCCTCAGTTTTTCTATTTTTATTAGAGACAGGGTCTCACTTTTGCTCAGGCTGGTCTCAAACTCCTGAGCTCAACCAATCCTCTTGTCTCAGCCTCCCAAGTGTGCTGGGACTACAGGTGTGAGCCACTGCGCCTGGCCTTACCCACCCTTTTGAACACTGAGATATAACGTACCTAGAGAAAAATGCTCCAATTCTTGATGAATTTAACTATGTGTATACCTACCATAACACAATTCACACCAAGATACAGACTGTTTCCAGCATTCCAGAAGGCTCTGCATGGCTCCTCTGAATCAATATCCCCCATGCAGAGGTAACCAGCTCCTAACTGCTATTGCCTTTCCTTGGACCTTGTATCATATCACATATTGTATATTCTTCCTTATCTGGCTTCACTCATTCAACCTTATGCCTATAAGAGTGATCCTGGTTGTTGCATTTGGCAGTGGGTGGTGGTCGTAGCCAAGTAGTATCCAATGTAAGACATTCCACAATTTATGCATCCATTGTTCTGTTGATGGACATTTTGGTTATTTACCATTTGTGCTATTCTGCATGAAGCTCTGTGAATGTTCTTACAGACACCTGTCAGGCCTGGATTACTCTTGGGTCTTCTTTTTTTTTTTTTTTTGAGACAGAGCCTCAAGCTGTCGCCCTGGGTACAGTGCCATAGCATCACAGCTCACAGCAACCTCCAGCTCCTGGGCCTAAGCAAGTCTCTTGCCTCTGCCTCCAAAGTAGCTGGGACTACAGGCACCCGCCACACTGCCCAGCTATTTTTTGGTTGCAGCCACCATTGCTGTTTGGTGGGCCCAGGCTGGATTCGAACCTGCCAGCTCAGGTATATGTGGCTGGTGCCTTAGCTGCTTGAGCCACAGGCGCTGAGCCTACTCTTGGGTCTTCTTAACAACACATCAGCTTGTGGTTCACCTGAGCTCATAGGTTCAAGACCAGCCTGAACAGAGAGAGACCTTATCTCTAAAAATAGCTGGGCGTTGTGGCGGATACCTGTAGTCCCAGCTAGTTGGGAGGCTCAGGCAAGACAATCCCTTAAGCCCAAGAGTTGGAAGTTGCTGTGAGCTGTGACGTCACAGCACTCTACTGAGAGTGACATAGTAAGACTCTGTCTCTAAATAAATAAATAATAAAAATAAATAAAATATACCAGATATACCTCCAATTTGTAAGAAGTAACACCCACCCAACATGATTTTGGCCAAGTTACGTACGTTCTCTGAGCTGTTTTTCTTACTGGCTAAATGGTGATAATACCTTCTCTGCAGAGTTTCTTATAGGCTAAATGCAGTAATATGTGTAAAGGGCTGGCAGATAATTAGTATTCAATAATGACAGGAATTTTTTAAAGGTGAAGTATGCATTTTATATATATTAGAAAGATTTACCTTGAAAGTGATTTTTCTTTCTTTTTTTTTTGGTAGAGACAGAGTCTCATTTTATCGCCTTCGAGAGTGCCTTGGTGTCACACAGCTCACAGCAACCTCCAACTCCTAGGCTTAGGTGATTCTCTTGCCTCAGCCTCCCGAGTAGCTGGGACTACAGGCTCCCGCCACAACACCCGGCTATTTTTTTGTTGCAGTTTGGCCAGGGCCAGGTTTGAACCCACCACCCCGGTATATGGGGCCAGTATCCTACCCACTGAGCTACAGGCACTGCCCAAAAGTGATTTTTCTATTTAATAGGCAGAAATTTAGTTGGGGGCAGAGGAGAAAGAGAGAAAGACAAAATCACTTTATTTCCTAGGGAGGCCATATGGCAGGCCATCAGTGTACACCAGTTCAAACTTGGAGTTTTGCAAACATTATTTTTAAGTAGCAATAAACCATCAGAAAAAAATTTATGTGTTAGCAAAGTAATATCCTCAAAGTAAGATTTCTGAAATTTATAGGCACTGTGAAAAGGGATTGGCAGCCCAAAGCTGCTCCAACCTTCACTTGCCAGAGCTTGGGGACAAATCAGGCGTCTCAGAACACCAGATGACCCTGCAGCCCACACGCCTCCTGTGTTCATGTCAGCCCCAGAGGCCTCGTGCAGTCTCTGAGCTAAAAAACCACAGGCTCAGGCCTGCTCTTCGTCGTGGGCCACCATAACTTTAAATACAAGACAGCACTCTACGATCAAACAAATCCAGATGGACGGCTCTCCCAAAGCCAAAGCCACACCCAGGACACAGATTTCTAGAGGAAAACGCAGCCAAAGCAGATACAAAAACAACCCAGGGAACAAAAACTCCCAGTCACCAAAAAGTCATCAATCCCTCTGCTGCTCAGAATTGAGGACCCCAGGCGAGAGGTAAGGACAGGCAGTGTACATTGGTGGGAAGGATTTCGAGCCCAGTGCTAACGCTCAGGAAGTGTGCAGAGGAGCAGAGGAGCAGGGCTCAGCAGAGGACAGCAACAGTGGGGGTGCGTATCTCCCCCCACGATGCTCCACCTCCCTCCGTATTCCTCACTACACTGAAAGGACCTGGCCTCACGCACAACTGAAGCCCCATCATGTGCAGGCTCCAAGCCTGTAGACAGACTTCTTTGATTCAAATTTATTAATGCCAAGGAAAGAGCCATCCAAAATAAAAGATTTCGGCTCGGCACCCGTAGCACAGTGGTTATGGTGCCAGCCACATACACCAAGGCTGGTGGGTTCGAACCCAGCCCAGGCCTGCTAAACAACAATGACAACTGCAACAACAAAAATAGCCAGGTGTTGTGGTGGGCACCTGTAGTCCCAGCTACTTGGGAGGCTGAAGCAAGAAAATCACTTAAGCCCAAGAGTTGGAGGTTGCTGTGAGCCGTGACGACACAGCACTCTACCCAGGGCAACAGAGTGAGACTCTGTCTCAAAAAAATAAAAAATAAAAGGTTTCCTGTCTTTATGAAATGTATCTGTCTACTTTCCAGAAATAATAAACATGCATGGGAGAAAACACAGAGTTTTGTTTGTTTGTTTGTTTGTTTTGAGACAGTCTCACTCTGTCACCCTTGGTAGAGTGCTGTGGTGTCACAGCTCACAGCAACCTCATATTCTTCAGCTTACGCGATTCTCTTGCCTCAGCCTCCCAAGTAGCTGGGACTATAGGCACCCGCCACAATGTGCGGCTATTTTTTGGTTGCAGTTGTCACTGTTGTTTAGCAGGCCCAGGCCGGACTCAAACCAGCCAGCCTTGGTGTATGTGGCTATCGCCCTACTCACTGAGCTATGGGTGCTGAGCCAAGGGCTATGTCTTCTTGGAAATCATGTAGGCATATACCAGAATTCTTGTGAAATGAGAAAATCAAACCTACAGATTGTCTTCAAATATACATGTAATGAAATTTCACGGACCCTAAATTTCCTCATTCATCAAATTGGTACAAAGTTACATTTCATAAACATTTAGTTTAGTTCAACCTTTGTTGATTTCAATTTTCTTTTCTTTTTGTTTTTCAATTTTGGAGTCATACAGTTTTTTCTGGATTTCAAACATTATCTGTTGGCTCCTTAAAAGCTCATCGGCCTCAGGCAGTGTGACTACGGATCCTAATAGATAAAGTGACATTGCTGATGGTCCTAACAGCAGCCCATAAATTTAGAAAGACTAAAATAAAGCATGAGCCCTTCCACTCTTGACCGACTTTAAACTGCCTCTCCTCTTGGTCCCCTTTGCAGGCTGAGTGTAACATTGAATACCTGAAGGTCAGTGGGTGTCCCTGGAGGTCAGCAGGTGTCCCCAGGAGAAATAAGAGAAAAGAAAGGCAGGTTGCTTTTCTGGGATTGACCATACACAATGGCCGGCTTTCTGGTTTGGGTTAAGGGGTGAGGAGGGCCCGCCCCCACATCAGCATGTGAACTTGCTCTTGGAGGTTGGATCTGCAGTCTCAGAATGTGCTGATTGATCTGCGGGGACCACACACCAGCAGGGCTCTGAGGAAGTGACAGTGAGGAGGCTCAGGTCAGGGAGAAGCCCAGCCTCTGGGCCCCAGGCCTCCACTGGGCCTAGCCTCGCCTTCCACATCCAAGGAAGCTTCTTTTCCGCTCACGTTTGTGTGAGCCGATGAATCTTTATTCAAAAGGGCACAGAGACTGGATTAAAGAATCCTGAATGCAGCCCCCTGCAGCCATCTGGGGCAGGGAAGGCGTTAGCACAGCCCCTGGCCACACATGGCAGACTTGCTCAAACCAGTGCCCAAATGTCAAGGGAAGGCTGAATGACAGCTCTCCCACAGGGCCTTTTCCCTAAAGGTCACCGCCTGTCCTTGTCCTTCCCTACACTCATTTTTTTGTCCAATATCTATTATTTCTTCTTTTGGAATTTTTTTTTTTTTTTTGAGACAGAGTCTATGTTGGCCTTGGTAGAGTGCCATGGCATCACAGCTCTCCAACTCTTGGGCTTAAGCCATTATCTTGCCTCAGCCTCCCAAGTAGCTGGGACTACAGGTGCCTGCCACAACGCCTGGATATTTTTTGCTGCGGTTGTCATTGTTGTTTAGCAGGCCTGAGTGGTTTCAAATCTGTCAGCCTTGGTATATGTCGCTGGTGCCGTAACCACTTGCTACGGGCACTGACCCTGGAGTTTTTCTTTTAAAAAGCCTCAGAACTCCTTTCTTTTCCAGGAATCTCTCTTCATTTCATACTTAATATGAAATGTTTAGCCTGTGTCACAGGGATGGACTCTCCAAGGCAGCCTCTCAGGTCTTTACTCCAGCTTAATTTTCTTTGAAAAAAAATCCTCTGTTATTCTTTCAGCAATGCATTTTCTTCTCCTTGCATTTCTTTTCTTTTTCTTTTTCATTTTTTTTTACTATAAGAGTAATAAGAAAAACCCAGGCTTAGCAACTGTTGCTCAACGGTTAGGGCTCCGGCCACATACACAGAGGCTAGCGGGATTCAAACCCAGCCTGGGCCTACTAAACAATGACAACTGCAATTAAAAAAAAAAAAAAAATAGTAGTCCCAGCTATTTGGGAGGCTGAGGCAAGAGAATCACTTAAGCCCAGGAGTTGGAGGTTGCTGTGAGCTATGACGCCATGCACTCTACCTAGGGTGACATAGTGAGACTCTGTCTCATAAAAACAAAAATCATTCACACGATTTAAAATTCAAATGTAGGCTCAGCACCTGTAGCTCAGCGGCTAGGGCACTGGCTACATACATTGGAGCTGGCAGGTTTAAACCCGGTCCGGGGCCTGCCAAACAACAATGACAACTACAACCAAAAAATAGCCGGGTGTCGGTTGTGGTGGGCGCCTGTAGTCCCAGCCACTTGGGAGGCTGAGGCAAGAGAATCACTTAAGCCCAGGAGTTGGAGATTGCTGTGAGCTGTGAGGCTATGGCACCCTACTGAGGATGACACAGTGAGACTCTGTCTCAAAAAAAAATAAAAATAAAAATAAAATAAAATTCAAATCTACAGGAGACTATAAAGTAAAACTTCTCCCCTATAATTATAATCCCCATCCCATAACTTTTGTGTGGACCTCAGCCGCGCAGTTCCCCTTTATGGAGACAATTTATGTTACTGGTTTCTTACCCATCTCAACGTCGGCGTACTTTTAAGTGAATAACCACCAAGGGCTAAATTCCTGATACTCAAATTGTTGACTCAAGGAGTATGTATGGTTTGGGTTTTCTTTTGCTATTGCCAAGTTGTTCTTTAAAAAGTTATACTGATGGCCACGCACAGTGGCTCATGCCTGTAATCCTAGCACTCTGGAAGGCCGAGGCCAGCGGATCCCTGGAACTCAGGAGTTCAAGATCAGCTTGAGCAAGAGTGAGACCTCCATCTCTATTAAAAACAGAGGCTCGGCACCTGTGGTTCAAGTGTCTAAGGCACCAGCCACATACACCTGAGCTGGTGGGTTCGAATTCAGCCTGGGCCCGCCAAACAATGACGGCGGCAACCAAAAAATAGCCAGGCATTGTGGCGGATGCCTGTAGTCCCAGCTACTTGGGAGGCGGAGGCAAGAGAATAACTTAAGCCCAGGAATTGGAGGTTTCTGTGAGATGTGATGCCACAGCACTCTACCCAGGGTGACAGCTTAAGGCCCTGTCTCAAAAAAAAAAAAAAAAACAAAAAAACAAACCCAGAAAAAGTAACTGGGCATGGTTGCAGGCACCTGTTATTCCAGCTACTGAGGCTGAGACAAGAGGATCCCATGAGCACAAGAGTTTGACGTTGTTAATGCATTTCCAAGGAATAAAGGTTATACTTGCTTTAAAAAAAAAAAAAAAAAGTTTAAAGTTGCCGTGAGCTAATGATACTACAGCATTCTACCCAAGAGCAACAGAATGAGACTCTGTCTCAAAAAAAAAAAAAAATTGTACTGATTTAACTAATAATTAGGAATTAGTAAATATTAATTTATGTTCCTACTAACAGCAAGGAAGATCTATAACCCCACATATTCACCAAACTGGCTATTTTCAAACCTATAAATATTTGCCCATCTGGAAAGTGATAATGAGTACTTTAATGTTTTGATTTTGGGTGAAAGTAAGCAAACTTTCTTTCTTTTTTTTTTTTTTTTTTTTTGCAGTTTTTGGTCAGGGCTGGGTTTGAACCCACCACCTCCCATATATGGTGCCGGAGCCCAACTCCTTTGAGCCACAGGCGCGGCCCAAGCAAACTTTCATATACTTATTGATGTTTGGGTTTCTTTTTTCCATAAACTGCCTATTCGGGTCATCTGCCCATTTTTCTATTGGGTTGTTTATATTTCTTATTGATTTGTAAATTTTTCTGGTGTAACATCTATAAATATATCCCCCACTGATACAGTTTGTAATCAAAGCCACATAATTCAAAAATTTAAATTTTCTAGCCACAGGTGTCACTTTGCCTCCCTGGTAAATTCTTAGAATTTAGAATACAAGAATACTCTAGTCCTAAATTGCATGGTAAGCACAGGTTGATCAGTCCTGAAAACCCGACATGGACTATGATCCTCCGGGGAAGAATTGTATCTTCTGTAGTTGTGGAAGAAGATGAGATTTCTTCCCGGGTCAGACCCTCCATGGATCCAGTCTAGCTTTCTATCTAACGGCAGCCACAAGAAGCACTGTTGAAAGGAATCCAATTACCCTCTTTGACACCTTCTTCAAAAGGTTAGGAATGTATCCTATGTATCACCATTTGTGATTCATCTTCCCTCAGTTCATCTAAGCCCTCTCTGAACTTACATTTCAGCATAGAGTCCCACTGTAAGCACCGCGGGTAATGAGTTCTTTTGTTTACAATGCAATATATCAACTTGTGGGTCAGGAGAGCAGTACTGTATGTGAGCATATAGAATCCTTCTCCAATCACGCCTAATACTTATGAATAAGTTAAAAATGGGTTTAAAATATTAACACAATGTTTCCTTTATAAGTTCCAAAACACTTTTCAAACGTTTCTTTGAGCCTTTTATGGTGTATTAACTACATACCAAAAAAGACAACCCCCCTCCCAAATTAATTATACAGTTTAATAGATAATTTTAAAGGAAAGAGCTGTCCCGTCCCCACAGAGGGAGGATAAATGCTATCCTGACTTCTGAAATAATTACTTTCTTGCATTTCTGTATGTTTTAAAATCTATGGATAGCCCCCTAAATGCGGTACTTTAGTTTGGGCTGGTTTTTACTTTATGTAAATGAATTAATGCTTTGTGTATTTTTTGTGTTACGTTTCTTTCTCTCAACATTAAGCTTTTAGGATTCATCCATGTTGGCTGAAGATACTTTTTTTTAAAGTTATTATTTATTTATTTATGGGGGGGTTGTTTGTTTGTTTGGGGTTTTTTTTGCAGTTTTTTGCCGGAGCCAGGTTTGAACCCACCACCTCCTGTATATGGGTCCGGCGCCCTGCTCCTTTGAGCCACGGGTGCTGCCCCAAGGATACTTCCAGTTTGTGCATTTTCTGTCTCCCTAGTCTTCCATGAGGACACTACCCTACAATTAAATTACACTTTATACTGATGATGGACGTGTGGGCTGTTTCCATTTCGGAGTTGAGTTATTACAAGTAACGCTGCTACAGGTGTGTGTAAGTTTCCCCAGGGGAAATATTCAGGAGTGAAATTGCTGAGTCATAGAGAAGTGTATCTTCACCTACTAAATATTGCCAAACTTCTTTCTAGAGTGGTTACAGTGGTTTGCGTTCCCAAGAACAGCACTTGAGAATTTTCACTGCTTCTTACCCTTCTTTTCTTCCAATACAGAGAGTTCCATGCCATATTCTTCCTCCTGAGATAGGAATCATATAACATACTATTCACCCTTTTAAAGGATGCAAATCAGTGGTTTTTAATATATTCATGGTGTGATTCCAGGACCACAATGAATTTTAGAACATTTTAATTACCACCCCGACCTCCACCCTAAAAACAACCCAGCGTGCTCCCTGGAACATCACTGCTCCATTGCCTCATCCCCCTGCCCCAGCCCTGGGCAATGGATACTTCCTGTCTGTATGGATGGTGCCTGTTCTGGTCATTCTATGCAAATGAAATCATACAATATAGTCTTGGGTAACTGACTTCTTCCACTCAGCATAACATTTTCGAGGTTCAACCATGTCATAGTGGGCATGGATGCAGACATTCCTGGACATACGATGGTTCAACTAATGATTTTTCAACTTTATGATGGTGCAAAAGTGATACAAATTCAGTAGAAGCCATTCCTCGGATGATTACAACCGTTATATTTTGCGCTTTCAGTGGAATATTCAAGAAACTGCATGACATATTCAACACTTTACTATAAAATAAGCTTTGTGTTAGATGATTTTGCCCAACTGCAGATTTTGCACAACACTCATGGTAAGTATATTGAGTACATTTAAGGTGTGTACTCACACCAGGTCCAGCCAAGCTGTGATGTTCAGTAGGTTAGGTGTATTAAAATGCATTTTTTTTTTTTTGCTTTTTTTTTTTTTTTTTTTTGCAGTTTATGGCTGGGGCTGGGTTGAACCCACCACCTCCAGCATACGGGGCCAGCGTCCTACTCCTTTGAGCCACAGGCACCGCCCATGTTTTGTTTTGTTTTGAGACAGAGTCTCACTATGTCACCCTTAATAGAGTGCTGTGGCATCACCTCACAGCAACCTCAAACTCTTGGGTTCAAGCAATTCTCTTGCCTCAGCCTCCCTATAGCTGGGACTACAGGCGCCTGCCACAACGCCTGGCTATTTTTTTTTGTTTTGTTTTGTTTAGTAGGCCCCGACCGGGTTCGAACCCACCAGCCTTGGTGCATGTGGCCAGCACCCGAACCACTGAGCTATGGGCGTCAAGGCTTAAAATGCATTTTGAACTTACACTATTTTCTTTCTCTTTTTTTGAGACAAGGTCTCATTACGTCGCCCTGGGTAGAGTGCTATGGCGTCACAGCTCACAGCAACCTCAGACTCCTGGGCTTAAGTGATTCTCCTGCTTCATCCTCAGCTGGGACTACAGGTGCCTGCCACAACGCCCAGCTATTTTTTTTGTTGTTGCAGTTGTCATTGTTGTTTAGCAGGCCCAGACTGGGTCCAAACCCGCCAGCCCTGATGTATGTGGCTGGCGTGGAGCCAGTTACAATATTTTCAACTTACAACAGATGTATCAGGATATAACCTCATGGTAAGTTGAAAAGCATCTGTACTTCATCTTTTTTTTTAGCCAGATAATACCCCATTGCATGAATATGTCACATTTTATTTACCCATCTATAGTTAATGGACACTGGGGTTTTCTCTCTCTCTTTTTTTAATTATTTCAGGTCCATTAAGAGTAAAAAGAATTGGGTGGCACCTGTGGCTCAAAGGAGTAGGGTGCTGGCCCCACTGGCTCAAAGGAGTAGGGCGCTGGCCCCATATGCTGGAGGTGACGGGTTCAAGCCCAGCCCCAGCCAAAACCAGCAAATAAATAAATAAATAAAAAGAAGAGAGATCATTATATATACATATAAAAAAAAGAGTAAAAATAATTAGGTTACACTCTGCATTTGTTAGGTGAAGTCCCTCATTTTCCCTCTTTTTGACTATTATGAACATGCTGCTGTGAACGTCTATATACAAGTTCTTGGGTACATATATGTTTTCATTTCTCTTGGGGCTATACCTAGGATCGGAGTTGCTGGATAACACAGTAACTATGTCGAACAATTCGAGGAGCTGCCAGGCTGCTTTCCAAAGCAACTGTGCCATTTTACACTCTCCCCATTTTATATTTACATCTTGGTTCTGATTTCTCCATGTCCTCACCAACACTTGTTATTATCTTTTTTTTTTTTTTTTTTAAGACAGAGCCTCAACCTGTTGCCCTGGGTAGAGGGCCGTGGCATCACAGCTCACAGCAACCTCCAACTCCTGGGCTCAAGCGATTCTCTTGCCTCAGCCTCCCAAGTAGCTGGGACTACAGATACCTGCCACAAGGCCTGGCTATCTTTTTTAGAGACGAGGTCTTGCTCTGGCTCAGGCTGGTCTGAAACCTGAGCTCAGGCAATGCACCGGCCTCCGCCTCCCAGAGTGCTGGGATTACAGGTGTGAGCAACTTCACCCGGCCTGTTCATATACGTATTTGTCTTTTGTGTCTCTTCTTTGAAGAGATGTCTATGTAGATCCTTTGCCCACTTTTTAATTGGGTTATTGTCCTTTTATTTGAGTTGTAGGAGTTCTTTATACATTCTAGATACAAGTTACTTACGACTTTTTAAAAATTTCTCCCATGCTGTGAGTGTTTCTGTCACTGTCTTGTGGTGTCTGTTGAAGCACAAAAATTTTAAGTTTTGCTGATGCCCAGTTTATCTATATTTTCTCTGTTATTGCTTGTGCTTTTAGGTGTCATAGCTAAGAAACCACTGCCTAATCCGGGTCACACAGATTTACACCTATGCTTTCTTCTAAAAGTTTTGTAGTTTCAGCTCTTACATTGAGGTTTTAATCCATGTTTGAGTTAATTTTTGTATATAATGGGAGATATGGATCCAATTTTATTCCATGAAAATAAAACTATAAATGTCAATGCTTATTTCTGGACTTTAACTCAATTCCATTGATCTACATTCTATCCTTATTCCGGGACCACACTGTCTCAATTACTATAGTTTTATAGCAAGTTTTGGGGAATGGGGAAATGCCCTCCAACTTGTTCTTTTTTCTTAAGATTGTTTAGGCCGTTCAGAGTCTGTTCCATTTGAATTTTAGGATCAGCTAATCAATTTCTGCAAAGATGGCATCTGAGATTTGTATAGTGATGGCATAAAACCTGCATATCAATTTGAGGAATATTGACATCTTAACAATATTAAGATGGGTTGGGCCACATCTATGGTGCATATTTTTATCTATAATAAAAAAAATAAATAAATAAAAATAAAAAAATAAAAAAACAATATTAAGTCTTTCCACCTAGGAATATAGGATACCTTCCCATTTATTTAGGTCATCTTGAGTGTCTTTGATGTTTTGTATTTTTCAGTTTATGTCTTATACTTCTTTTGTTAATTTATTTCATAAAAATTTTATTCTTTTGAGAGAAAGACTCACTCTGTTGCCCCAGGCACCCACCACAACACTGGCTAATTTTTCTGTTTTTAGGAGAGATGAAGTCTCAAACTCCTGAGCTCAAGCAATCCTTCCACCTTGGCCTCCCAGTTGTACCAATTTTTAATTCATAGAGTTACATCTGCAATTTGCTCTCCTATTAATTCTAGAAAATTATTAGCCGTTCTCTCTTTACATATCATTGGACCCATTTTACCTCCTCTCCTTGTGAAACTCCAATTAAATATATGTATGTTAGACATTTTCACTCATCTCTCAATTTTTTTTTTTTTTTTTTTTTTTTGCATTTTTTGGCCAGATTTTAACCCGCTACATCCGGCATATTGGGCTGGCGCCCTACGCCTGTGAGCCCCACGCGCCACCCCACAGAGTAATAAAATTTTTTGGGGGCCAGCCCAATATCCCGGTTGTTGAGTTTTCAAAAATGGCAAAAAAAATAAAAAAAAAAAAAAAAAAAAAAAAAAATATATATATATATATATATATAT
>CAUYPK010077057.1:0-57338 GCA_963574355.1 Loris lydekkerianus
AGAGAAGTTTCTCTTTAAGTCCCTTGCCCACCCTGAAATGGGGTCACGTGTTCTTTTCTTGCTAATAAATTTGAGTTCTCTGTGGATTCTGGTTATTAGACCCTTATCGGAGGTATAACCTGCAAATATTTTCTCCCATTCAACTTTTTTTTTTTTAGACAGAGCCTCAAGCTGTTGCCCTGGATAGAGTGCCGTGGCATCACAGCTCACAGCAACCTCCAACCCTTGGGCTCAAGCGATTCTCCTGCCTCAGCCTCCCAAGTAGCTGAGATACAGGCACCTGCCACGACGCCCGGCTATTTTTTGGTTGCAGCTGTCATTGTTGTTCAGCGGGCCCAGGCTGGATTCGAACTCGCCAGCTCAGGTGCCTTAGCTGCTTGAGCCACAGGCACTGAGCCTTAAATAAACCTTTATAGGAACGCAGCCACCCTGTTGATTTATGTATAGTTTATGACTGCTTTTACTCCATAACAGCAGGTTTGAGTAGTTGTGACAGAGACCATATGGTTTGCAAGCCCAAAATATTGACTGTCAGGCTCTTTAAGAAAAAAATGTACAGATCTCTGATCTAGCATCTTTTAAAAAATAGGTCAGAAATATCTGTTTGGGAGCATATAGTTGAGATGAAGGCTGAGAAATTTACCTGAGGAATATTCTCATCCATTCTTTTTTTTTTTTTTTTTTTTTTTTGGTTGAGACAGTGTCTCACTCTGTCACCCTTGGTAGAGTGCTGTGGCATCACAGCTCGCAGCAACCTCATACTCTTGGACTCAAGCAATTCTCTTGCCTCAGCTTCCCAAGTAGCTGGGACTAGAGGTGCCCACCACAACACCTGGCTATTTTTAGACACTGGGTCTCACTCTGGCTCAGGCTGGTCTCGAACTCTTGAACTCAGGCAACCCACTGGCTTCGGCCTCCCAGAGTGCTGGGATTACAGGCATAAACCACCATGCCTGGCCCATTCTAATCCATTCTTCATTCAAGTAGCATTTGCTGAGCACTTACTCTGTATCAAACTCTGGGGGAATAAAACAATAAGCCAGACTGAACCTTACAGTCTTAGCAGCAGAAGGAAACAATGGAATAAACAGTTAGTTACTAATGAGCTATACTCTGTGCAGGAGAAAGAAAAGAGACGTGAGGGGTGTGGAGGGCTGGGGGCTGGACCTGGGCAGGAACTCTGAGTACCAAGAAGACACATCAGCTCAGAAACCAAGGAAGAAGGTACGTGGACAAAAAGACATGTCAAAAGTGGTGGAGCAGGACGAGGTCAAAAAAGGCCCTTGGAGATGGCATTTGTGAATTAATTAGAGACTGCTGGGCTCCTTTTTGGCACAATGGAAGAAAAGAAACAAGTTTGCAAGGAGGAGAAGGGGAGTGGCAGCGTAAAAAATCCGGGGGCATTAAGAGTATGCGAATTTTTAAAGATACATGGATGCAAATGTACATTATACATATTCATGAGGCAAACAGTAGCCAAGATACAGCAGATAAGGAGGGATTAAGGTTGAGAGAGATTTCTTCTTTCCTATGGGGAAGATACATATTTATGAATAAAAAGGAAAGAGCCACTAGAGAGAAAGAGATGGATGATTTAGGAAAGGAGAAATAATTCATGAAGGTAAGTACAAGAGAAAATGGGTAAGTGTGACCCAGAACACAGGGGCGGATTTATGAGAAAAACAGCCGGCATTTGCTGGACGCCGAGCTTGAAGCACTGTCCTAGGAGATAAAGATACGGGTACAGACAGGTAGAGATCTACAGGCTTTAATTCTCACGTCAGCCATGCAAAGAGTTTAATATTATCTACATTTTACAGATGAGGAAACTAGATCTTGGAAGTTTAGCAACTAGCTGGGGTCTGCATTTAATAAGTGACGTAGCTGGGATTTCAAACTAATATTATTTAGCTTCAGAGAACGTGGGCTTTCCATTTAATCAAGAGGCCACAATTTGGAAATTAGGTCCCTCCCTGCCATAGGAAGAAAGAAACAGAATAGATGGAGGTAGGTAGGAAGGGAGACAGACTCTGAATTAGAAAACACTCTTTTTTCTTTTCTTTTCTTTTTTTTTTTTTTGAGACAGAGCCTCAAGCTATCACCCTGGGTAGAGTGTAGTGGAGCCATAGCTCACTCTGTGAGGTTAATCTCTCCTTATCTGCTGTATCTTGGCTATTATTTTCTTCTTGAATATGTATAAATGTACGTTTCCATCTATGTATCTTTAAAAATCAGCATCTCCTGTGCTTAAGTGATTCTCTTGCCTCAGCCTCCCCAGTAGCTGGAACTACAGGTGCTCGCCACAATGCCTGGCTATTTTGGGGTTGTAGTTGCCATTGTTTGGCAGGCCAGGGCCGGATTCCAACTCGTCAGCGCTGGTGTGTGTGGCTGGAGCCTTAGCCACTTGAGCTACAGGTGCCACCAGGAAACACTCTTAAAAGTACGAGTTCAGGTAAGACTGGTTTAACAACACCTGAGTTCTCCGAGCGCAATCTTACCCATCACTGCACATTCATCTCTGGATCTGGCCTCCAAGCACCCCCACCTTGCTCTGGGACCCAGGAGGCTGCCCCTTCTTAGCAGCATAACCAGTTCTCCCGTCCTCTGCCTTCTGGCTGGGTCTTACCAAGGGAGGCACTGGCAGGAGGCAGAAGGGCAGAAGGAGAATGGGGACAGGGTCTTGTCCCTCAACTTCCTCCTTGCCATATCCCCCATGTATTGACTACATCTTTGTTCCGAAGGCCACAGCGAGAGTCAGGCAACCCTCTTCTGCACTCACTGCTGCCCCAATGTCCTGGGCCCTTGCTGATGCCTCTTAATGCCGCCCACAGCCTTGAAAAGAGTCCCCTTATTATTAAAATCCCCCTTATTAGGTACTCTGCCTGAAAGCGCCATCCATATCCTGCCAAGCCACATGGTCACATATGATCCTAGATGTTTTTTCATAAATCCATAGCGTAGTCACCCACGTTCATCCACACCCTTAAATGTCACTCTCTCACGTGCACATCGACCAACTGCAAGGTCTTTGGAATGGAAACACTGAGGCATTTTTCACAATATAAGAGAGTTCTACGTTGCACTGGGAAGTTCAATACCAGTTTAAATGTCACAGCCAAAATAAAGATCAATGATGCTTCACCGGGGACCTTGGTATTCTGAACGCCTCTAAAATCCCCTAAAAGTACAAATTCTGGATACAACTAACCTAGGTTCAGAAGGGAAAAGAAAGGAGACAGATCTGAAGGTAAAATTAGGTTTGGTTTCAAAGCTACCCCCAGTTCTGGTCTTGAAAGGGAGGCGGGCCAAGCTTTCCGCTGTGATTCACACTTTGCGATTAGAAATTTAATTTAAAATATTAATTTGCTTTTCAAAAGAGAAACGAAAAAAATCAATGTCCTCAGAACTGCTACTTCCTTGTCCTCCCTACTCCCCCCTGCAAAAAAAAAAAAAAAAAAAAAAAACCTAGTTTTTATACTGATGTCATTCACTTATTCTGGGAAGGTGAAACCACATAAGTTTTACTTTTGATGTTCAGTTTCTTTCCCAGGCTCCGAGCTAGTCCTGGCAGGCAATGGTCAGAGGATGCCTCCTCCACCCTGAGACAGCACCTTCCACAGTGCAGGTGAGCAGAGCAGAGGGTGCCAGCTACCAACGCCAACCCCAACCAAAGCCTCCAGTCCTCGCTGGGTGACTTCAGGCCAGTCACCACCTTACTTTTTCTTTGTACATGAGCCCCTGTTTACGTCATTTGTCACAAAACAGATTTCTAATAGAGCGGTAGTTCCCAATTTTTTCAAGTATGGGGGTTGAAATCCATGCCTGAGGTCTGAAAAACAAAAAGTATTGGTGTTGCTTTTTGTCATGAAAAAGACAGCATAGTCCCAAGAGATGCCGGCCGTGTTTATGCATTTGACCCTCGGTAGCGCTCAGAGCACACTGGAGTCTTTGCTGGACCTCCACAGGCTCACAGGAAACTTCAACCCAAGTATTGGAAGCTCTGGACTGCAGGCTGGGTGCCGTGGCTCAGGCCTGTAATCCCAGCACCCTGGGCCGCTGAGGCAGTGGATTGCTTGAGCTCAGAAGTTCGAGACCAGCCTGAGCAAGAGTGAGACCCCATCTCTACTAAAAATAGAAAATAACTAGCTGGGCTGATCCCTGTTGTTTCAGCTACTCAGGAGGCTGAGGCAAGAGCCCAAGAGTTTGAGGTTACTGTGAGCTATGACGCCATGGCATTCTACCCAGGGTGACACAGTGAGACTCTGTCACACACACACTAAAAGTTCTGGACTGCAAAGTCCCCTCTATGCAGCATGTTACTGTTTTTTTATGTGAACGCCTAAGACTCATCGTTCATATAAAGACCCACATATAAAAATCCCAACTGGACAGACAGGGAAGGGTCTGTGGGAGGTTATTACAGCCACACCTTTGCCTCCAGAAGGCCTTGCCATGCCTGTCCGATAAGGAAAAGATAATGATAGTGATTTTGACGGCAGCCACTGTTATCCTAAGTAAATATTATATACAGGAAGCTGCTGGACAGGCCCTGGCAGGGCTGGATGAGTCGATGTGCCGCCATCTGGAGTTGTTTATTCACGTCCAAGGCCTTCTGTCACAGATAAAGTCTAAGAAACTGGACACTCCAAGGACCCTGGTGCCAGTCAAGGACCCAGTATACGAAGTGCACTTATTAAAGTAGTGACTAACTATAAATTTAATCGGCAGCAAGAATGCTTTGAAGATACAACCCCTTTGAGATATTGTGTAACCTTGTAACCTGTAAAGAAAAATCTGTTTAACGTGTACTATGATGAGTAATGACGTTTGCTGATGCTTGCTTTTACTGTGAGAGTACAAATATAACAAAACGGGAGCCTCTAACTCCCCTAAAAGTACAAATTCTGGACAGAATAGCACTCTGAGAGGATATCCTTGCTGTTCTTAGGAATTGCTTACTTTTCTGTAAATGAAAGTAAAGTTGATCTCTCATTCACTTCTCTGGTGAATGGCTTGAATGACAGGTGGACGGAGTCCCTGGTCTGGCAACAATCTGGGATGCTGTTCTTCTTCTTTTTTTTTTGCAGTTTTTGGCTGGGTTTGAACCTGCCACCTCCGGTATATGGGGCTGAGCCACAGGCGCTGCCCAAGATGCTGCTCTTCCAATAGAACTTACCTTCTGATGCAGCAGAGAGAACGTGGATCGCCACTAAGCCCTGCCCTTTTCCTGTGAAACACACCAGATCTGAGTTTTGCTAAAGCTGCCAGACAACCTACTCAGAAGCCTCCTCTAGGGCTGCCACTCTCAGGGCCATTGACACCACCATCTGTTCTACTCCAAGACAAGGTTGTAGGGCTCCTGGAACATCTCATGAAAACAGATCTAAGAGCTTCCCAGGGAAGGGCTGGAGAGGGAGTTGGTAGAGGAGTGAGGGAGATACTCCCAGAGCCGCTCAGAAATGAGCAAAGGTGGCTTATCTCACCTCTGTGCAAGAGTCCCCTACCTCTGGCCAGGGTTTCCATGGAAACTTTATAAGCTCTATGTATAGGAAGAGAAAAAAATTAAAAATAAGAAGCACCTTGAGGTATGTATGAATTAGCTCCAAGGCAGGCAGGCAGAGGAGGAGTGAGTAGGGGCTCACGTGGGAGGAAACAGAGCCGATCATTATCCTGATTCATAAAAGAGGAGTTGTGAGCACCACAGTGTCTTCAGACAGACAATCAGCAGGGACGAGCAGGCAGTGGGGGCTCATGGTGGTGCGGCACTGGGCATGTACAGGCAACTACATAGACAAGAGGGGACCAAGAGTCACCTCCCCAAAGGATCTCAGGCCAAGGGACACAGAGGAGGAATGACAGGACAGGTAGCAGAGAAGAGAGCCGGTGGCAGTGCCCAAATGCAGGCAGGCAATAACTTCCTATACTCTTCTCTACCCTTAGGGCCAACTGCAGAGAGTCGGTCAGGTCCACCACTCATATTTCCAGGTTTGAACACCTCAAATATCAAGGTCTGTGGAGGTATCTAGTATACTTTTGTTTTGCAAAACTCCAACTCCCTGCAAGGAAGGACTCTGCTAAACTCTTTTTCTCCTAATCTTGATTTGAGATGAAGTTTGAGTGAGGAATGAGTATCTAAGTTTTAATGTCATGCAATTTGCTTTTTATTTCATACACACACACATACACACAAGTTCAGACAATCAATTTTGCGAACGCATCCTAGAAGTGCTAGGATGACTCTCACTCTGTTGCCTGGGCTGAGTGCAGCGGCATCATCATAGCTTACGGCAACTTCAAACTCCTGGGCTCAAGTAATCCTTCTTCCTTCTTCCTCCTCACCTCACCATTAGCTGGGACTACACGTGTTGGCCACCATGCAGGGCTAATTGTTCTATTTCTGTAGAGAAGGAGTATGGCTTCCTGACAAGTTACTCAGGCTTGTCTCTAACTCCAGGCTTCAAGTGATTCTCCCAAAGTGCTAGAATTAAAAGCTTGAACTATCATGTCTGCAATTTGCTTTTGAAAAACAGACCATGGGTGGGCGGCACCTGTGACTCAAGGAGAAGGGCGCCGGCCCCATATACCAGGGGTGGTGGGTTCAAGCCCGGCCCTGAACAAAGAAAAGAAAGAAAAACAGGCCATGCGGTAAGGACTAAAACGATAAAGCTCTTGGAAGATGACACAGGCGTAAATCTTTATGACCTTGGATTAGGCAAGGTTTCTTGTTTATAATACCAAAAACACAAGCAATAAAAGATAAGTAAGCTGGACATCATCAAAATTTAAAACTTTTGTGCTTCAGGCTTGGTGCCTATAGCTCAAGCGGTGAGGGTGCTAGCCAGATACACTGGAGCTGGCAGGTTCAAATCCAGCCTGGGCCTGCCAAACAACAATGACAACTACAACCAAAAAATAGCCGGGCATTGTGGCAGGTGCCTATAATCCCAGCTACTTGGGAGGCTGAGGCAAGAGAATTGCTTAAGCCCAAGAGTTAGAGGTTGCTTTGAGCTGAGACTCCACGGCATTCTACCCAGGATGACAGCTTGAGACTCTATCTCAAAAAAACAAAAAAAAACAAAAAAACTTTTGTGCTCCAAGGGACACCATTAAGAAAGTGAAAAGACAATTCAAAGAACTGTAGAAAAGTGTTGTGAATTATATCTTAGGTAAGAGACTTGTATCTAGAATATACAAAGAACTCCCACAACTCAATAACAAAAAACACACAAAAAAATCTAACTTCAAAATGGGCAAAGGATCTAAATAGACATTTCTACAAAGAATAGTAAATAATGGTCAGTAAGTACATTAAATAATACTAAACATCATTAGCCAGCAGGGAGATACAAATCAAAACCAAAAGGAAATACCACTTCATAGCCACTAGGATGGTTATAATAAAAAAGATAACAAATTTTGGTGAGGGTGTGGAGAAGTAAAAACTTTTATAGACTGATGCTGGGACAATAAAATGGTGTGATCACTTTGGAAAATAGTCTAGCAGTCACACAAGGGATTTAACCCTGAGTCATCCCATGACCCAGTAATTAACTTCCAGGCATATAGCCCAGAGAAATGAAAACATACATTCACACCAAAATTTGCATATGGATGTTCATAGCAGCGTTATTCACAATAGCCAAAAAGTAGAAATAGCTCAAGTCTCCATGACCTGATGATCAGATAAATAAAATGTGGTATATCTCCATACAATGAAATATCTCTCAGCAATGAAAATAAATGTAGTGCTACGTGGTACAATAGAGATGAACCTTGTACATACTAGTCAAAGAGCCAACAAAAGACCACTTATTATATGATTCTATTTATAAGAAATTTCCAGAATAAGCAAATCCATAGAGACAGAAAGTACACTGGTGATTTCCTGGGACTGGGGAGGTGGGGGGGGGATAGGGAATGACTGTTAATGGGGACGGGACTTCTTTGGGGGGCAATAATGAAGTGTTTTGAAATCAATTGTGATGACAGTTGCACAACTCCATGAGTATACTAAAATCTACTGGATTCTACAGTTTAAATTGGTGAATTATATGGCCCATGAATTAGAGCTGATAAGACTGTTATTAAGAAAAATAGACAGTTCGGCCCCTGTGGCTCAAGCGGCTGAGGCACCAGCCACATACACCTGAGCTGGCAGGTTCAAATCCAGCCTGGACCTGCCAAACAACAATGACGGCTGCAGGCATGGCGGGCGCCTGTAATCCCAGCTACCTGGGAGGTGGAGGCGGAGGCGGAGGCAGGAGAATTGCTTGACCCCAGGAGTTGGAGGTTGCCTGTGATGCCACAGCACTCTACCCAGGGCGACAACTTGAGGCTCTGTCTCAAAAAAAAAAAAAAAAAAAAAAAAATACTAGGCCAGGCAGGTGGATTGCTTCAGCTCAGGAGTTCAAGACCAGTTTGAGCAAGAGTGAGACCCTGTCTCTACTAAAAATAGAAAAACTAGCTGGGGGTTGTGGCTGGTGCTTACAGTCCTAACTACTTAGGAGGCTGAGCCAAGACGATTGCTTGAGCCCAAGATATTGAGGTTGCTGTGAGTTATGATGATGTCACTGTGCTCTACCCAAGGTGACAGAGTGAGACTCTGTCTCAAAAAAAAAAAAAAAAGAAAAGAAAAGAAAAATATACCGTATAGCAAAGACATGAATAGACATTTCTCAAAAGAAGACATACAAATGGCCAACAGGTATATGAAAAATTGCTCACCATCACTAATCATCAGGGAAGTGAAAATCAAACCACAATATTATCTCCCCCAAATTAGAATGTCTATTATGAAAAAGACCAAAAATAATATAGTAGATGCTGGTGAGGACATGGAGAAAAGGGAAATTTTTTTTTATTATTATTTCAGGTTAATTTGAGGGTACAAAGAATTAGGTAACAATGTTTGTATTTGTTAGGTAGAGTCCCTCTTATAATTGCGTCCCACCCCCAAGAGGTGTGCCATGCACCCTAACTTTGTGATCACTAAGTGGGAGGACACCCATTCCCCTCCCTTCTCCCCTCGCCTCCCTCCCACCACACATCCTGCCCTCTGATGCTCTGTCCACCCAGAACACTTCATCATACCAGAAAGTCTCAGCCAACTTGGCTTGATCATTGAGTTCATATGAGTGAGATAAATTCTGGAATTAATTTGGCTGCTGATGTTTTTTAGGCATTTATCTTTGGGTTTTTATAACAGTCATCACCCTAGTGCAAGGTCTACAGACAAGACAGAGCAGATGCTTCCCAGGAGAAATCAGTCTAAAGGAAAGGCAATGATACGGGCTTATTGGACTATCTATTAGACTGTCAGAAGAATTCAGGAGCTGAGCAGAGGAATTTTGGAAGGGAGTTGTAGTTTGTCAAAATAGACATTTGTGTTTATTTTTTTTTTTCTTTGTAGAGACAGAGTCTCACCTTGTCACCCTCAGTAGAGTGCTATGGCGTCACAGCTCACAGCAACCTCCAACTCCTGGGCTTAGGTGATTCTCTTGCCTCATCCTCCCGAGTAGCTGGGATCATAGGCACCTGGCTATTTTTTCATTGCAATTTGGCCGGGGCCAGGTTTGAACCCGCCACCCTCGGTATATGGGGCCGGCGCCCTACCCACTGAGCCACAGGCGCCGCCCAACATTGAGAGAACAGTTCTCAAGAATGATACGAGAAGGTCAGAATGGATGGGAGAGAGAAGGAGAATACTGAAGACTTCAGGAGGAACTCCATGTACTTTTTGCAGGTTTAAGACATGTAGAACTTAACTACTTCCACACGTGTTGCTTTAGCTAACTAGGAGCTACTGAGTTTCCAAAATCTCCAGCAATTCTTTTCTTTTCTTTTTTTTTTTTTTTGAGACAGAGCCTCAAGCTGTTGCCCTGGGTAGAGTGCCCTGGCATCACAGCTCACAGCAACCTCCAATTCCTGGGCTCAAGTGATTCTCCTGCCTCTGCCTCCCAAGTAGCTGGGACTACAGCCGCCTGCCACAACGCCTGGCTATTTTTTGGTTGCAGCTGTCACTGTTGTTTGGCGGGCCCAGGCTGGATTCGAACCCGCCAGCTCAGGTGTATGTGGCTGGCGCTTTAGCTGCTTGAGCCACAGTGGCCGAGCCATCTCCACCAATTCTAAAACACAGCAACCCCTGGGATCACAGAGTGAGCAGGAATGGCAACCTAGATATAACCCTTGTGGGAGGAAAATAATTCAAATTCCAAGGACTTGGTCCAAGTTCCCCCACATCCCTTGTCTAAGAAAAATCCTATTCCTTAACCAGATGCCAGGCAAAAAGAAACAAAAAAGAGAATCGTGCCCACGTTCACAAATGAGAGAGTCTTTGCACTTAACAATGGCTCTCTATTGGACTAAAGGGATCCTTATTTTGCCCCAGTCCAGGCTAAGATAATTCCCATTGTCTGTATCAAGACTCAAAAGCTACACTTTCAAAGCAGGATGCCTGAAGAGCTTCATTGCCCATTGAAGAGAATATGAAAGCAATTTATGTTAACAACAATGGAGTATGTTGTTAACAATGAATTGTTCTTGTGAAGACTATGCATCAATGTTCATTTACTCAACACATTTTTAAGAGCTCTAACTCTATAAATAAAGCAGGATGCAAAATTGTACATAGCATCTGATTAGAAGCCTGCAAAAAAAAAAAAAGCATTATTTCTGTGCTAAAAAAATGAGAAGACGTTACAAATCTTAGTTGTATTGGGGGTAGGATGATGGGTGTTTTGTCCACTTCTTTTTTTTTTTTTTTGAGTCAGAGCCTCAAGCTATCGCCCTGGGTAGTGTGCTGTGGCATCACAGCTCACAGCAACCTCAAACTCCTGGGCTCAAGTGATTCTCTTGCTTCAGCCTCCCAAGTAGCTGGGACTATAGGCATCTCTACAATGACCACCCATTTTTGGTTGTAGCTGTCATTGTTATTTAGCAGACCCGGGCTGGATTCTAACCCAACAGCTCTGGTGTATGTGGCTGGCACCTTAGCCGCTTGAGCTACAGGTGCCGAGCTGATTTGTCTACGTCTTCCAAATATTATTGTAACACTGCTCTATTGCCTTAATTCTTTCTTTCTTTCTTTCTTTTTCTTTTTTTTTTGAGACAGAGTCTCAAGCTGTCACCCTGGGTAGAGTGCCATGGTGTCACAGCTCACAGCAACCTCAAACTCTTGGCCTAAAGCGATTCTCTTGCCTCAGCCTCTCAAGTAGCTGGGACTACAGGTGCCTACCACAACGCCCAGTTATATTTTGGTTGTAGTTGTCATTTGGCAGGCCTGGGCTGGATTCGAACCCGCCAGCTCTGGCGTACATGGCTGTTGCCCTAGCCACTGAACTACAGGCACCGAGCCACCTTAATACATTCTTCATTCAAGTTTAGAAATAAATCAGTAAGATGATATGCCACAGCTGTTTTCTTCCCTCTGACATGCTGGTCAGGGAAGAAAGGTTGGGGACAGGGCACATTACAGTAAATGTGTGTGTAGCTGCAACAGTGAGAGAGGAGGCTGTTGATCAAACACTGATTCTAGGCAGGTTGGCAGGCCAGCCAACTCCACGGGGGGGAATATATATATATATATATATATATATATATATATATACACACACACACACACACACACACACACACACACACACTCCTTCCCCTAGAGGGCATTTCCCATACAGGAAGAACTCAGTTAATATCTGACCCCCGGGGCGGTGCCTGTGGCTCAAAGGGGTAGGGCGCTGGCCCCATATGCCAGAGGTGGTGGGTTCAAGCCCAGCCCTGGCCAAAAACAGCAAAAAAAAAAAAAAAAAAATCTGACCCCGAAGCAGATAAATACACAAAAACTCAATTCCTAGAAAACTTACCCTCTACCCTTTCCATCATCGTCCCCCCTTCAATATCATCATATGCTTTGTGCTTGCTCACCCTTAGGGCTTTTCACATCACCTACCTTGTGTGAGATGTTTTTCCTATTAATTTTCCATCTATGTCAGTCTTGCTCATAGTTCAAGGCTCATTGGGATGCTCACCATCTCCAAGACCTCCTCCTTATTAATATTTATTATGTTCCACATACTGGGCACTTAGTACACTGTTAATTATTTTTCAAATGACATCTTGTCCAACAACATTTGCAGCCGCGTGGGTGTGGGGGGTAACTTATGTTTCTTTATACCGCTACCCCCGTCAATCCGGTTATCTGACAAATCAATTTCTGATTCCTTGCTTTGTGCAACGTGGTTGTGTTAGAAGCTCAGACTCTGCAATCGCACCTAGATTTAAACCCAGATGGGCACACCAGTGAAATAACCCTGAGAAAGTTCTTTGGCTTCTCAAATCTTACTTTCCTTATCTCTAAAATTGTGAAATTAATAATACTGAGTCACAGTGGTGGTGTAAGTTTAGTGAGGTCATGGATGTACTATGCTCGGCAAAGAGTTTGCCACGGTAAGAGACTGATAACAATCGTGATGATAAGGATGATGAATATGGTGCGTCTTCAGATATGGCTCAGACGGGGGTTGATGCCAAGGTCAAATGAATATCTTTTATCGAAACTCTGTGACTACTTTGCTCTATGTGACGTTGAGGCAGACAGATGCCATCACGCCCCATCTAAAGGCAACACAGCCCCAGAGCTTTCAATCATGTTTGAATGCAGCCCATGCCTCGGATTGCATCTTTCACATCTGTTATCTCATGACCCAAGCACTCGGTCCAGAGTGAGAGCCCATTAGCCCTAGCCTGATGCGATCTAGAAATAAAAACAGAGGGTCACTATCTGTCACTTTGCAGTAATTTAACCAAATGGCAGATGTGTATACCAGCAGGCTGTTATCAAAACAAAACTCGAAGGCCATAGGGTCAGTATCTCAAAGATGCCAAGATTGTTTTTTAACTTGCCCTTCCTGCAGTAGATGTGATTTCTCCTGGGCTTTTATTCCAAAGATAGTAAATTTGTGGTTAGAAATCTCTGGACCTTAATGATACCCATGCTTGAGAGATGGCTGCTTTAAACTCTGCACTGTGGTTTTAGTTAAAAGTTCAACAGAGACAGTGGTTTATTATGAGAGAGGAGAGGGGTCGTAAGCCGGACAGTAATGTTTATTTTGCATTATCGTTTTCTGTCTCCAAGACTTCACAGCAAAATGGCCTACCTTGGAAAACGAGGTTCAGTTTGACTGGGTCAGGGGAGAATGAAACAGACCAAACACAAAAGTATTTGATGAGGTTATTTAAGGACAGACAGAAACAACAACACAGATAACAAAGAGACAATCCAGACCACAAACACATCATTTATAGCATTTTGGAAGCAGTTAATAGCATTTGAACAGACTGGGAAAATAGTCAAAGCATAGATACCATTGATATATTGAAACACCTACCACATCTCACATTTCTCTTCATAGCTAGCATGTCTGAGCAGATACTCAGTAAAGCTATTAACATGGATGACTACATGGCTGTTAACTGAGAGTTTGTCCAGATGGGATTCTCCCTGGGGAAAGCGACATCGGAGAGCAAACCAATCAGCAAATAGGGAACAATTCTCCAAAATGACCGTGAGTGCTGTGCAGAGGGATCTCAAGGTCTGGAAAACAAGGGTGACTATATAGTTTGAGTATTCCAAGACATAATTTGTTAACTTGTGTCCTAGGGAGGCAGAGATGAGAGACCAGGAAACTTTCTCAGCGGACATCCTTAATTTTCTTATGAGCAGTTGAATTGGTTCGCATACATTTTCTTGTGTATAGTCAAAATCCCTTTCTCCCATCTGTATATGTAAGAGACACACCTTGGAGATTCTTCCTTTTTGAGCTTTTTTTTTTTTTTTTATCCTTTCCTTGTATTCCCCTTTTGTGAGGTGACAGATATCCCAGGTGTTTGCGAGCTACCTTCTTCTGCAGCAATAAACATGTAACCCACCAAACCGACAAGGCCCCCCAACAGTGGTTTGGGAGAACGTCTATCTCTTCTGAAAGGGAAAGCTGGATTTGTGATAGCACGGATTTCCTCTCCTGGGGAAGGCCACAGAGACTCTGTGCCATACCTCGGCATGCCAGAAGCCAGGTGACAGATGACCATCAATCCAAAACACCAGTGCCCTTGCTATCTAAAGCTCACCTAGAGCTTATTCCCTCCAGCTACAAGGCCAGGTAAACCCAGTTGCTCCATTGCCCTTTTAGACAAGGTCAGCTCTCAATCATCAGCATACACCTCTGCCTCCTAATAGGGAGGGACACATTATAAATGACCAAAAGATGAATTTTTATTTGCTACTCTTATGCATGTGATTTGAACACATGTGGTGACAAAACCACGTTCACCTGCTCCAATCATGGTCCCTTAAGCACATGTTCAACACAAAACAGGGGAAGAGTTGTCAGTGGGCACAGGAGGAAAGGTTTTCAAGGTAACTACCTGGAGGCTAGCTGAGGATGGACACTGTGCATGCTGGTCCCCAAGCGGTCACCAACATGGACCCTCCCACCTCACCTCAAAGGACACTTCTGCCGCAACTGGAGAGTGGGACTCTCCCCAGAGAGCTGCAGACTGCTAAATTCTGTATCGGGAGATGGGGTGCTAGTCCCAAATCTACCACCAGCCAGTTTTATGAACTTGAGTGACTTGAATGAGTAACCTCCCTTTGCTAGGCATCATTTTCTTCCTTGGTAACAAGTTAAATGAAACAATTCTGGGGTCCCAAATGGTCAGGAACATATAACATTTAAGCCATAAAAGTCAACAGAGATCTTCACTTTTAGTATTTCTTACCCAGAAATTTCCATACAACTAGTTGACAACTGAATCACTAGAAGGACAATCTTAACAGATTGTTTCCTGTGTAATTGTGTTTGACGTCTAAATTGAAGTCCCGGGCAATTACATTCAGTCTCCTACAGTAATAATAGTGGAAGAAATCAGAACCACCTGTAAGGCAGGATAACCATGGGCATAGGAAGGATGTTTAAAAACTTCACTTTGTTGCTCTGTAATCAAGGTGAACAAACAAACAGGCAGATAAAGCACTGCTGAGATTTATTATTAGCTTTATTTCTAAAGCTCTTTTTGGATGATGCCAATTGTTTACAGATAGCTGGAGACCTATGTTCTTTAGGTATTTGTGTGTAGAACAGAGACATGCAGTTGTACCATACTACAGATGTTACGGAGGTCCAGCAAACACCACGTGGACACAGGGGGAGATTGGGGCTGAACCTGGGGTAAGGACAGCGAGGAAGAGAGAAAACCACGGAGAACTCTAACAGAACAAGTCAGAAAGGGCCAGACAGGCATGGCTGTCACCTGCCAGTGTTGTTCCTTGATGACAGCAGGTCCATCCAGAAGCCAGTGCCTTGTAGAAAGCACAGGGCTATGTGGGGAATCAATCCCCTACCATAAGCAAAACTGGATGAGATGGGAGCCATTATTTTATTTCCCTACAGCAAAGGTCACAGGGGTCCTCAAACTACAGCCCGAGAGCCACATGAGGCGGTGTGATTGTATTTGTTCCTGTTTTGTTTTCTTCCTTCAAAATAAGGTATGTGCAGTGTACATAGGAATTTGTTCATGGTGTTTTTGTTTTTTTTTTTAAACTATAGTCCGGCCCTCTAACGGTCTGAGGGACAGTGAGCTGGCCCCCTGTTTAAAAAGTTTGAGGACCTCTGGAATGGCCTAGAAAATTCACTTCATTAACCTAAAATTTCATAAACTGAGAGGGACTGTTCTCTGGAAGAAAAATTTATTTTAAGGCATCATGACATAAAATAATAAAACAGTCCATTAAAAAATTTGTGATTTAGACCTTTAAAAGTCCAAATTAGAAAAAGCTTACAGAAGCCTTAAAGAAAGATGGAGACTTTACCTCTTTCATGTTTACATGGATGGAGCTGGAGCAAAGGCCTTTTAAATCAATACAAGTGAAGGAAAAAATCGTTAGACTTGACTAGCTTATGAAAAGCTTAAAATACATTTTATATATCAAAAAGCCTAGATGATTTTAACCTATAATGATAGAAAAAGCAGATTAATGGTTGCTTGGGGCCAAGAGTGGGGTGAAATTTGACAGGAAAGGGACATGAAAGAATTTTCTGGGGTGAGGGGTGTTCTAAACATTGATTGTGGTATGATGGTGACAAGGCATACACATTAGTAAAAACTCATTAAACAGGACACTTTGAATGGCTGTACTTTTTTACATGCAAGTCACTCCTCAACTTATTAATTTTTTAAAGCCCTCTGATAACAATTACAAAGCAGAAAAGCAAACTACAAACTAGGAAAATAGTTACAACTTGTATGACAAAAGGTTTGTGGAGTAAGAGGAACATTCAGTGGCAAAACAGGCCAAGGACATGAACAGGGAAAAATAAAAAGATGGACAGTGACCACATGAAAACAAATTCAACTCCACTAGTAATCACAGAGTACAAAATTGAAGCATGCAGATCTCATTCTCAGCACACTGGCAAGGAAGAAAAAGAAAATACCTGTTGTTGGTGAGTATGTGGAGAATTTCACTCTCTGTAACTGATATTTTGGTGCAGCATAATCAACAAATCAATAAGGGTCCAGGTTTTGAAAATTATCAAGTAAATGCACATAGATACCTCACTCATTCTGGAGCCTATTGCCTCCATCCCAAACTCTCAGCCCCTCTATGACTCTGTCCTCTTCCTGTACACCCTCTCCTGCAGAATCCCTGCCTTCGTCCCTGAGGCTCATCCCATTCTTGAACCTCACTCTGCCTCTCACTCTATAATGTAACTTCTCTGAAACTGGTATGGTCACGGTTATTCTTTGCAGCATGTGTTAGCTTTTGCTGGGTAGCAAACCACCCAAATCTTAACAGCTGCCATTTAATTAGTTCACAGTTCTATGGGTCAATGGGTTCCCAAGAATTACAAGAGAGCTGACCTGATGTGCAAGTTCACACCAAGTCTCAGCTTGTGGACACTTGTTAACGTCGCATTGGCTAAAGCATGTCACAATTGCAATGCAGAATTCAGAAGTGGAGAAACAGACTCCACCTCTTGATGAGAGGAGAGTGCTATGTGGGCAGGTTTTCTAATCCACCACAACATAATTTATGATAATGAGTGATGGAAACCACTTAAATGTGCAGAAGTAGGAGAATGGTCTAATAAAGCATAGTTCAGCCACATGCTGGAAAACACATGATATTACACAAAAACATTTTGATACACATAGATGCTTAATGAAAATACAAAAAAAAAAAAAAAATGTGCTGTGTAAAATCTCTTCAGTGGGGTAGGAAAAAAGAAGCATTGAATAAAAGGACCAAAGGACAAAATTTAAAATGTCATCACTCCTATGTCTGAACAGCACAGTTATGAGAGATATGTTATTTTATACTCTCCAGTTTTCTAAATTTTCTAGTAGAGCACATTAGGCTATATTGTGTATAAAGTACAGGTTGATCTGGTCTCCATGACCTGTTTCTGCCTCTTGTTACCTGTGTAACATAGGTAAGCTACTGAATTCTTCAAGCATCATTTTTTTAATCTGTAAAATAAGTTTTATGACAATATAATGCTATAAAGTTGTCATGAAGATTAGATGAGACATTTCATTCAAAGGGCTTCAGATATTGCTGGGCACACAATGATTGGTTCATAAATATTAGACCAGAAAGAAGTCATTACTTTTGTAATTAAAGAAAAGTAATGATCAATATTGTTTTCAAACCATGGTTAGAAAAATAATAGGATTTGAATTTATTTAGCATTCACTACTTTAGGAACTACATGACAAAAGTGGTCAATAACTTTTGGTAATGTTTTCTATTATATTTAATATTTTTATTAATCTTATTAATGCCGATATGAAAAATAATAGTGTATATAATACATGAGAAGTATTGATTAAATCCACAGATGCTGTGCACTGCACAAAGGGATTTTGAAACCCTGACAGTAATTTCTGTCTCACCTTTTAGAAGCCAATATGCATATTTGAGACAACAAAAGAAAAGATGTAACAAAGCAGACTCTGGTCAATTGTCAATTAAATCATTTGGCAGTAAGTGGATGATGCCAGTAGTCTAACATTTCTTTTTTTTTTTCTTTTAATTTTCATTTTTTTTTTTATTAAATCATAGCTGTGTACATTAATGCGATCATGGAGCACCATACATTGGTTTTATAGACTGTTTGACACATTTTCATCACACTGGTTAACATACCCTTCCTGGCATTTTCTTAGTTATTGTGTTAAGACATTTATATTCTACATTTACTAAGTTTCACATATACCCTTGTAAGATGCACCGCAGGTGTAATCCCACCAGTCACCCTCCCTCTGCCCACCTCCCGCCTTCCTCCCCTTCCTTTCCTCCTTCCCCCTATTCTCGGGTTATAACTGGGTTATAACCTTCATGTGAAAGCCATAAATTAGGTTCATAGTAGGGCTGAGTACATTGGATACTTTTTCTTCCATTCTGGAGATACTTTACTAAAAAGAATATGTTCCAGCTCCATCCATGTAAACATGAAAGAGGTGAAGTCTCCATTTTTCTTTAAGGCTGCATAATAGTCCATGGTGTACATATACCACAATTTATTAATCCATTCGTGGATTGATGGACACTTGGGCTTTTTTCATGACTTAGCAATTATGAATTGGGCTGCAACAAACATTCTGGTATAAATATCTTTGTTATAACGTGATTTTTGGTCTTCTGGGTATATACCTAGAGGAAGAATTATAGGATTGAATGGCAGATCTATTTTTAGATCTCTAAGTGTTCTCCAGACATTTCTTAAACTATGGTACAGACTTTTTCTCCATACCAATGGCACCAGGATTTTTTTTATGAGTCCCTAAATAAGACCAACCACAATTTACTCTTACTTATTTTCCTTTTTTAGTTCAGATGTACTGTCCCTATGGGTTCCTAGGAAGCTCAGACCACATAGGGTCGATGCTTTCTGGGTACTATTTGCTGTTATTATTTTTTGAAACCCAACATGTGACTTTCAGAGTTCGATTAGTATGAAGCCCCTCAGGTTATGATGTCCCTAGGATTCTTTCAAATGTCCTTTACTCCCCAAAGCACATTAAAACACAGAACGGGGAGAAATCCATTCAAACAGCTTGCAGGTAGCAACAGCACCAGGGGACTTTCTGAGAAGGCACAACTGTCCTTACTTAGAGGGACTTTAAAGTTGTGAGAATGGAACTCCAGCAATTCCTAACTTCAGAGCACCACCTGTTATAATAATTCTCTTCTTGCTGTCTCAAACAGTAGCCTTCTCTCTCTTTTCCTTCAGATAAATCCTACAAAATTTACAGTTTTCCTTCCCAGTCCTAGCAGAAGAGGTGATATTTTTGGTCAGTCTTTCCTCTTGCAGAAGGCTATCCATCAGTTGGATGAATTTAGATATCTCTACTTGAACCTTCTAGCAAACCCTGGAAAATTTCAACATGCTCAGTGTGATAAATATGCCGTCAGTGGAGCCACGTTTTCTGAGTGCAACTTACCCCAAATCTTCCTGATTTTGACCACAGCAGTCAGAAAACACTCTAAGAGACCCTTAGTCCTCTTTGTAGAGAGCAGTGATCCCATCCCTGTGTCAAAACACTCTAGGGCAGTGTTTTTCAACCTTTTTTTATCTCATGGCACATTCGATCCTATAGTTAACTTCTACGGCACAATTAAATTATGGTAACTAAAAATATGTGAAAAGAAGAATATGCTTAATGTGATTTGAACCTCTTTAAAATATAATTTAATTAATGATCTTAAAAATTTCCAAGGCTCCCCTAAGATCCTCCCGCTGCACACCAGAGTGTTGTGGCACACTGGTTGAAAAATCACTGAATCTTGAAGGAAGACTCCCTTCTGCTTCTCTGTTGGGTGCCCATTTTCTTTCTCCTGCTGGCTTTGTGACCCCATTGGATTGCCCTTTCACTGGCTTGACTCTGACTCTTGTGTGTAGGTCCTTTCCTCTGTGGCCTGCAGACACTAGGGTTACGTGATATCCTTCCTATTTCTGTGGTGACGTGAAGACATCTGTGTGGGCAGTATGCCTTAGGTGTGAGCAGCCTGTGGGTATACATGAGGCCGTGTTGTACCCGCCCCCATAACTCAGCTCTGAGGAGCCCCTATCTGTCTTCCACACATCCTCTCCTGCCCAAATATGTGTGAGGCTCCCGAGTTGCTTCTGTGAATTCTTGAACTAGGACAGCCAAGTGGGAGCTTGACAGGACCCCTGTAAACTTGAACCACCACATCCCTGGTTCCCTGATAGTCCATGAAGATGCCACACCCACTGTATCATTGGATGCTACTACTCTCACAACTGACTCAGCTGCAGGGCCAACAAAGCTGATAGAGTTGGGGGTGACGGCCACCACAGCCTCTGCCAGGGAAACCTGCTGACTACACTGGTGCTGGGCCCAGGACTTGATGGTTTTCAGGACACTGGCCCCCAGGATGATGGTCCTAGTTTAATTACCTGCTTCTGCTTGCCTCGGTAAACCTTTCTTAGCTCACCATGACTCTGGAGAACTGAGGGTGAGAATGATGTGTAAATTACAAATCCCACCTATGTCCCAAATTATAATAATACTCAGTGCTATAGCTCTGTAAATTCAAACCAAACTGAAGCCAGCTGGTGGCCAGATCAAGGTGGATTCTAGTATTAGCAACATGCTATGCCTGGAAGCAGTTCTCTTCTCTGACCTTTACGTTTTGGTGCTGTATGGAGTTCACCAGTCTAGACTCCCAGGCTCCCGAATACAATTTTCATGTAGTGTATGTACTATGCAAGTCTAAAAGGAGATTAAGAAGTGACTTGATGCTGTTCAGTGCGCAACATGCACAACTGTTCCCAGTGGTTCCTGCTGCTTTTCTAAGGATGAGTTTTGCTTGTGCTCTGCTGTCCTCACTGCGATATGGCTCAGTGCAGCAGAACTGCTTTCTAATCCTTAACCCTCAAGAAGCTCACAGGTTCACTTTCTTTCTTTCCTGCACCCTCCAGGATACTAATTAGCTGTCATAAAAATTTTCAAGGGCAAAGAGATGCTATCAGAACTTCACTCACAGCAACTGAGCCCTAAGCAGCCAAATATCCTCTAGTTATAAGAGCCTCTTGTCTCTTCATATGCTCAAATAATTGTGAAGACTAGAGATTAGTAAGGTTTGACAATGAATAAGTATTCCTCTACCAGAATCCCTGCCAAGTAGCCTGGAACAGGAAACAGAGTCATCACTAGGCTCACAGCCCCCATTTTTTTCTTGACATCAGCATCTTTTCCTCTCGTCCCTGGATGGGGACCATCTGCTACAGCTCTCTCCTCCATCCTCCCATGTCTCCTTTTGTCATTGCTCAAAGGAGCTCCAGTGGGAATCTAGGAATAGCCTCTGCATCTCTATTATTCTCCACACCTCTTGTGGGTTTTGTGCCTCAGTGACAGATGCCATCTCTGGTTACCACTTGGGCCATATGCTCATGATTCAGGTTATTGCCATTAGGTACCTTTATTTATTTGAACAGAGTCACAGCTGGGCTATCTGCAGATGGTGAGATGTTCGATAGGCATAATGATTTAGCATCCACAGATATTCTCAGCACAGTTCCTGGCACCCATGGAGATGGCAGGCCTACAGAGTTCAGGCTGCTCACACAAGCCAGTTGAAAATGCTTGTGAACAATTATATCTATATATAGAACTGACCCAGCTGTACCCGTGGCTGCCAGCTTTGATACTATTCTTTTGGGCATTTTGAGGTCCCAGGGCCTCCTTCAACACTTTGTTCAACTAAATGTTATAGCTGCTTATAAAGCACTAGCAAGGTACCTCATTATAGTCTTGTTTGATTTCAGGGCAGCAGCGATTAGACAATAACCCAGCCCAGACCCTCGTGCTGCACCGGGTCAGATTCGGGTTTCAGCTCTTCACCGAGCTGGCTGTGTGATCCCCAAAGTCACTTAACCTCTTGGGTCTTTGTTTTCTCATGTGTAATAAAAGGACTAGATCAACAGAGAGGAGAGAAAATTGGCTTTCGGAGGCAGGAAGAACCGGTTTTTAACCCCAACCCCCTCACCACTTTCTAGTCAGTCAGATTGTTTAATACTGAACTTGCTTCCTCTTCAGTAAAATGAACAAGTTCACACTTACCAGGAAGGACTGGGAGAGGATTAAATAGGAAAAACCATGTTCCAGGTCACAGTAGGTATTCAATCAATGCTAATTTTTTCTTTGTTCTCTAAAGACTGTGACCAGCTTTGGTAGGTACTAGATTTGGAGTTAGAAAATATGGATTTGGGTTTCAGTAGTCCCAGTGTGTGTGAGTCATATGCTGTCTCTGAGTCTCAGTTTCCTCATCTGTGTCATGGTATTATCACTGCCACAATAGGGATAATACATGTAAGGGGGATAATACATGCAAATACTTTCAAAAACACAAAAGACTGTAAGATCAGAATTTGGGTGCCTTCTCTACTTTATACTCAGTCATCATGAACTTTTGCACCTGCATCCCCACACTGGACCCTCCATTACACACATTTAAAACACCCAGAAAGTGAATATGGATGGGACATGCCTTTTCAGACAGTACACATTTATATTTCCCTTCCATATCCTTCCCCTCAGTGGGGCATTCTGGAAATGCTGGACCAGTCACCACCATCCCAGGAGTCTCCCAGGAATCAGGCATGAAATGGATGAGTCCTTCCCAACAGTGCCTTACCTCAGGTGCTTCAGTGGTGATGGGAAGTAGCAACCAGCATGTCTCTAAAATAAACAGATGCTGCTGCATTTGCCTTTGGGGTCTTAGTCATAAGTTCCTTGCTTAGGCTAATGTCTAGAAGTTTCTCCTACACTCTCTTCTAGAATTGTTATGGCTTCATGCCTTACATTTATGTCTTATTTACCCATCTTGAATTAATTTTTATATAGGGAAAGAGAGACCTATTTTTTCCTTCTGCATGTGGTTATCCAAGTTTCTGGCACCATTTATTAAATAGGGCTTTTTTTTTTTTCCCCTCAGTGTATGTTTTTGTCTGCTTGTCAAAGATCAGTTGGTTGTACATTTCTATCCTGTACCTATGTCTCTACTTCTCTACTTTTATACCAGTACCATGCTGTTTTGGTTACTACAGTCTTGTAGCATAATTTGAATTTAGGTAATGTGATGCCTCCAAATTTCTTCTTTTTGCTTAGGATTGCTTTGACTACTTTGGGTCTTTTTGGTTCCAGATGAAGTTTAGGATTATTTTTTCTAGGTCTGTGAAATAAGATGTTGGTATTTCATGAGAATTACACTGAATCTGTAAATCACTTTAGGCAGTACGGACAGTTTAACAAGGTTTATTCTGCCAATCCATGAGCAATAAACAAATGATGCTTAATTAAATTTAAAAGCTTTTGCACAGTAGAGGAAATAATTAACAGAGAGAATAGACAACCTACAGAATGGGGGAAAGTATTTGCAAATTATGCATACAACAAAGGACTAATAATCAGAATCTACAAAGACCTCAGACAAATCAGCAAGAAAAAATCAATCAATCACATAAAATATGGACAAAAGATATGAACAGACATTTTCAAAAAAAAGATAGAGAAATGGCCTGCAAACATGAAAAAATGCTCAACATCATTAGCCATCAGTAAAATGTAAATTAAAACTACAGTGAAATAGATGCCATCTTACCCCTATCAGAATGGCCATTATTAAAAAGTAAAAAAAAAAAAAAAAAAACCCAATACATGCTGACATGGATATAGAGAGAAAGGAATTCTAATACACTGTTGGTAGGACTGCAAATTAGTACAACCTCTGTGGAAAACAGTATGGATATTCCTCAGAGAAATAAATGCTACATGTACCAACTATCCCACTGCTGGGTAACTATCCAAAGGAAAAGAAGTCATTTTATTAAAAAGAAACCTGTACCTGAATGCTTATTGCAGCACAACCTAAGTTCCCCTCAGTTGATGAGTAGATAAAGAAAATATGGGTATACTCACATATGTATACACACATACACATACACACACACCTCACACAACCCCCCCCAAGTATTACTCTGCCATAAAAAGGAAGGAAATAATGTCATTTGCAGCAACTTGGATGGAACTGGAAACCATTACCCTAAGTAAAGTATCTCAGGAATGGAAAACCAAACACCATAGGTTCTCACTATTAAGTGGAAGCTAAACAATGGATACACATGGCTCAAAAAGATATAAAGGGCTTTGGAAACCAAGAGGGGGATATTGGGAGGGGAGGTGTGAGATAAAAACTTACCTATTGGGTATATAAACACTATTCTGGTGATGGACACACCAGAAGGCCTGGCTTCCATGGGGGAAAAAAAAACTTGTACCCCTTAATATTTTGAAATTAAACAAAAAAATCCCAAAATAGATGATCTTCCTGCTGAAATTCCAGCCAGTTGTGTAGTCAGGCTTCTGTGTAATGGATAACTTGTTTTAAAAACCAAGTACTCTGCTTGCTGATTTTCAGAGAAGGAGGGCGAGGAAAGGCATCTTTTCCCATATTTCCCTCCCAGATCTCTTATAGCATTGTGTTTCCTACCATAGGGGGCCATCCTCCACCATGGGATAACAGGATGCAGAACACCTTCTATTCACACTCACTTCTCATACCTTTCTCTTCTCAAGCATTTCTCACTATATCCAACAACCCCTTTTTGTGTTTGGCTAAGCTGCCAGGAGCTTAACACTTTGGGTATCTGGATACATATTCATATAAATGGCTAATTTTGAACTAAAAGAACCAACTGTATCCTTCCCCTTGATGACATACCAGGTAACCCGAAAAACATTTAGTTAGATTGAGTAGACATAGTGAAGTGGTTTTTCATTGTTGGGATCTATATGGAGTATTAGGTATTCACTAAAGCAGTAGTATTTTGCAGTTCTAACAGTCCTTGGTGAAAGTGCTCTAAGAATTTTCTTAGAAGCCAAAATAAATAAATAAATAAATAAATGATGTACAAAATGAAAATGTTCTCTAGATGCTTATGAAAGCCTGTGTTAATTCCATCTAGTTTTTATGAAAATGGTTTTGTATCTCAAATAAAGAATTTCTCTCTTTCAGCTAAAGGAGCTCATTATTTCGACTTTATCAACAATCAAAGAGAACATTTGATGTACAGATGCAATTATGTGGTGAGATGGTAACACCCTCCCACTGAGGTCTTGTGCCTGGGTAAGGGCAGACAATGGCCTCAAGCAATGGTTTGTTTTAATATGCTAATGGTGCCCTGCCTTCTTCCAGAGAGGTGGTTCAGTAAGAGGCAAAGTCTTCATGACCAGTTTGGACCAAACATTTCAAGAGACATTAACAAGTGCCTGCATTGGAGATGGGGGCAATGGATGGTAGAAGCTCTGGATCTTGCTTCAGTGGTGGGAAGTAGAGCTATGGACACAAAGACAGGGAATTTCAGGGCACATGGCCATCACCTGCATGTACAGGGCTTTGCGGGGGGTGGAGTAGGGAGCGGCTTATTCTCTAAGTTGAAATGGTGACCAGTGGTGGTAATTGATACTGAAGCAAATTTGAGATTAAAAAAAAAAAAAAACTCAGTAAATTTGATAGTAATGGGCTCATGTTTTATGATCATCATTTTTAAGGGGCAACTCTACTGGACTGATGCAGAGACCCTCACTCCTTTATAAGCCCTTCACTCCTAGGGCAAGGGGTGAGGCAACATTGACTTGCCTCTCCCTCTTGGGCTAGTGGGATTCCTGAGACTTTGTAAGGAGTTGTCACCATGGAGTATATAGAAAGAGGACAAGCTTGGTCTCAGGACACCGGGAAGCCCCCTCTCACTGGACACTTGTCAGGCATCTCCAGATGTCCTTTAAGGACATCCTGGGGGACCTTCACAGGGAGATCAGCTGGATTGGCCTGTCAGGATAGCAGACAGTGAGTGTCATGATTGGGTAAACGTTGGGCAACAATTCAGCTCCCTGGCTGGGCCCCTGCAGATCCTCTGGGGTTTCCAGCTGAAGGGGATGAGTGGTGCTCACCACAGAAGCAGCCAGCTGTCAGAGGATGCAGACTCCTCTTTCAGCTCCTCCTTGGTGATGGCTTTTTCAGAAGTCCTTCTGAAAGAACTCTGGGAGCTTCAATCTACTTGCTCCCTGTCCCCTCTGTATCCCCTAGTTCTGGGAGAACCTCCCCTCTCCCCCACCAATCATGCACAACAATCCCACTTCTTGCCTTCTTTTTACCTTGCCCAGGGCAAGGTATTTTCCACCAGGACTTTTAGAAACTAAAGCCAAAAAAAAGACTCATGTGCTATTTTTTGCCTTATGCTCCATCTCATTCCTCCCCTGGGGCAACAAGCACAGGAAGTCTGGCTGATGGGACAGAGGAAGGACAAAGGGGTGGAGATATGGGGGAAGAATGGTGGCTACCATTTCAAACTTGTCATCCCTGAACTTATAGCAAGTCCTGCAGAGTGGAGGTGCTGGGCACCTCACATGTGATGCCTTCTCTCATCTAGTCACGCATTCTCTCTGCTACTCTTTCAGGGCGCCTTTATTGGGTATGCTGGATACTGTTTAAATGCAATGCACAAAGCACATGAAGACCACAATCACTTCATTCTGGGAGCAAACATCATCTTACAGATAAGGAATTTGGAATGCAGAAAGAGAAGACTCCAGAGGGTTCACAGTTGAGGTGGGTTCCAAAAACCCTGTAGGCCCCTTCCAAGGTGGTCAGTAAAGACAACAGTGAGATGAGCTCTTTAGGAAGTGGTGAGCAGGAGCCATAGCCCTGTAGAAGCAGAGGAGTCGCTGACATGACCCTGCACGCATGGCAGGTGGGAGGTGAATGTGACCATGTATGTCTACAGCTGGCTGGACTGTGAAGTCAGAGGTTTCTGCTGACCACTAGGAACCAAGCTGGGGGTAAATTTGATTGAATAGAGGAGGAGGGCAGAAAACTGGAATGATCTGAGGACAGTCTCAAAGGAAAGGTGGAGGAAGATGTTGGGTGTGAACGTTTGGCTTATGGAGGATCCCCGGTGCCTGCATCAAGGTACCTGCATCATTAAATATCTGTCTGGTCAGGCTGTTCCCAGGGTGGAGCTGGAAGCAAGCTTTCCAGCTGTGGAGTTGCCCACACTCTCAGGTTCAGAGGATGTCCACCTTGGATCTTGGAGGGAAACTGATGCCTGCACCATCTACCTATGATTCTGATGAGATGGGTCTGGGGATAAAGGTGGAGGTAAGCCCACAAATAAAAGATGGTGGTGAGGTACTCCAGAGAGGTTGTGTCTGCACCATTGTAGGAAACACAGAAGAGGGCAAGTTGAACTCAGCCTGGCTTAAGAGGCCATGCAGAAGCTGTGTCTTGAGGCATGGGTAGGCACTGGCCAGTGGAGCAAGCAGGAAGGGCCTCCAGACATGAAAGATACAGGTAGTGGACAGCAGGAGAACACATAGGTAGGGGAAGCTCTGTCTGAAGATCCTGTCTCCTGGGGCAAGCATGCACTCGCTTGATATTGTGAGCTCCTGGCCCAGCCTGGCTCCCACCTCTCTTGCATCTGAATTATTCTGAATCCTGCCTTCCTTGCTGGGGTCTTGCTTTCCTTGCCCACTCATGCCCTCAGCAGCTTCCTGGCACTTATACTTTGTACTGTCATACCCCAGCTCTGAACATGTGTGTCCTATCCACAGCTTTGTGACCCTTTGCTGACCACAGCCCTGATCACAGATCAACTTCTGAACTGCAGGAGCTGTGAAGCTGGACTTGAACCCTGTAGAGCTCTGTAGTCCCAAGAAGGTCCTTAGGGCCTGTGGAAAGGAGAGGACATGACTTGAGCATGGCTTTGGTTCTGTGTCCTCCTCCATTTCACTTTCATCAGTTTTGTGTAAGGTTCTAGGATTCCATGTAGGGTTTTGTTTGAAAACCAAGAGGACTTTTCTGCTAAAGAAAATAACAACAGTTTGAGAGTTCAAGTATCACAGGGATGAAGAATGTGGAACCATCAAATAGCCAAGTGATCTCTCTTTCTTTCAGCTTCTTTATCTCTAAAATGAGGGGGGGGGGGGGATAACAGTAGTTGGTTGAGCGATTATGGGTCAATCGCTTTGAGGGGGTCTGCACCGAGCAAGAGCTGACTCAAGATGATCACCACTGCTGCAGGCTCTGAGCAGGAATATCGTGATTAAATCTGTGTTTTAAAATCTGTGTCTGGCAGCATATTGGGGCATGGACTGGGGCAAGGGTACTAAGATGATACTCACAGAGATCTTACAGAAAGTTATTACAGCCTTCTTAATGAAAAGGAAAAGGGCCTATAGCAGTGGTGTAGGGATGGGGAGGGGGGTAAGAAAAGCTGAAATATCAAGAAGACACAGCAGGACTTGGGGACCAGTGGCTGGGGAGCCTTGGAGGGGACAGAGTTGGGGAACACTGGCATCCTGTCTTAGGTAAACAGACACAGATGTTTTGGGGAAGAAGATCTGTTGAGCTGTTGGCCATAATCCCCAAAGGCTTAATGCTTTACCAGGTTTCTAGGTATTCCTCAATCTAGTCAAGTTTAAACCTAATATTAAGTCTGCCAGTCTACTCCTTGTCAACTTGGCACCAACTCGTATCTCCTTAAACTAGACTTAATTCCCAAATAAAGACAATAACAAGATAATTGTTCTGCCTAAAATAATGCAAATGACATGATGCAACTATCCTGTGTACAGCTGAGAGTACAATAATCCCTTCCCCAGGATTCAGGGGATTTCAACATTAAGAACTTTAGTCTTTACTTGGCACCTGTAGCTTAAGCAGCTAGGGCACCATCCACATGTACCAGAAGTGGTGGGTTCAAGCTCAACCCGGGCCTGCCAAACAGCAATGACAACTACAGCCAAAAAATAGCCGGGCATTGTGGCAGGTTCCTGTTGTCCCAGATATGTGGGAAGCTGAGGCAGGAGAATCAGTAGCCCAAAGAGTTTGAGGTTGCTGTGAGCTGTGATGCTATGGCACTCTACCAAGGGTGACACAGTGAGACTCTATCTCAAAAAAAAAAAGAACTTTAGTATTTTAGGATTATGGTGTTCAGGATTTTACGTTTTAGGGATTTTGATAATTCAAGATCACAATATTCAGTATCATGACATTCAGGATTGTATCTTTTGGGATATGGCTGGCACTGCTATGGGTGCATAATGACAACAAGGTGTCGGCAATCACTTGGTGCTGGCAGCCAGCGTGGGCCCTGGGTAGCCAGATCTAGAGCCAGGAGAGGAGGTTGCAGATACATATTTAGGAATTACCAGGCTGTTAGTAACTGAAGATAGGAAGTGAATGAAGTCACCAAGATAAATGTTAAGAAATGAGAAAAAAGTGGTGAGCAAGGACTGAATTCAGCAGGAAATAGGCATGAGTTAGATGGCTTCAGAGAAATTGGTGGAGCCCTCACCTAGTTCCAGTAATTGAGTGAGCGCATGAGGCTGTGGGTCACAGGCTAGCCATGTTCACAGCAGCCAGGTAGCCTGAGGACACAGTGATGCTCTCAGGCTTTTGTGAGAGCACCTCTTCGGGAGGTCTTACCAGCACAGAAGGCTGGTCAGAGCTCTGGGGCTCAGTTCAGCCTCCCAGATCACAACAGCTGGTGTGAAACAGAATCACTCACCGTGAGCCATCTGCAGCATGTTCCCCAAGCACAGCCAAAATAAAATCTGCAGGGGCGTTGGGAGGATGCTAAATTAAGTAGGTGGCAGACACTGTTTGGTGACACTCTATCTCAGTGACAGATTAGCATATAGTTGAGTGGGATGAGCAGGTAGCCAGTGGAGAGAGCAGGGTATAGGGCTTGAGTTTCCATCTTAGAACGAGCAGAGGCTGAGGAGTGGATGCAACTGAACCTCCAGGATGCCCAACTGCATGGAAGGGTCCTGCTTCCCACTTCTGTGATCCCCAGAACCCCAAATCTGGCACTGGGGATTTAATGGGTGTGTAGTAAATCCTTATGGAATTGGGTGGAATGGATTCTGCAGGCAAAAATAAAATTCTTCTTACTTCAGTTCCCTGAGAACTGTTGTGTGGAAAGCACTCTTCTTTCTTTCTTTCTTTTTTTTTGCCTGAGGCCTTTAAGTAAACTTTACCTCAATTCTCTGAAATATTCCCCCAGTTAGTGTCACACTTTGGGTGTGCTCTTTAACTTAAAGTTCATTGAAGAAAAACCTCAGAAAGTGCAGAAATGGGGTTCCTCAAAGCCATTGTCCAGGTCCATTTTCCTGGTTCACTACATGAAGGGCAAGGAAGAAATGATGGATAAGAATTGGATTTCTGTGATGGATGTGTTACTTAGTTCAAGGTAAACATTTCACATTGTATATCGAAGCAGTACCCTGAAACCCATAAATGTATCAATGTACAAAGTTATGATTTAATAAAAAATAACTAATTAAAAAAAAAAAAAAGAAGAGTTGCATTTCTTATGCTCAACTGCCTTGGAAGGAGTGAATGGCAGTGGTATCTGGGTTCCCAGCAGTACAAGCAGTGGGGTGGGGATGGGTCCATCCTTGGCCACTCCTCAGACTTTCTGGAGAAACCACTTGCAATTTACTCTCACACAGATCTGTCATCCTAGAGCTCAATGTTGCTCCTTTTCTCTGCATACTGTCAGAAAGAAAACCAATTGGGAGTGGATATCTCTATACTTCAACACAACCATTTACAGCTCATCAATAGAAGATTTGTCTTAGAAAATCTAACATTGCTTGCAAGTAATGTGGGGAGTACATGGGTTTGTTCATTCCTTCCACCATTCATTTGTTTATTTGTTAATCCATTAAATGAGCACTGAACACCTTGTATGCCTCAGGTATGGGAAATTGAGGTGAACAAAGTAAAGTGCCTAGAAGAACTGGGGATCAGCTAGGTAAAATATATGCATACATATAGAGTAGTACAGTATGATGAGGGAAGGGAGAGGGAATATGTACCTCTGGGTAGAAATGTGAGCTCTGCGAGGACAGAATTTTTTGAGTATTTACTAAGCACCAAACTTGTTGTAACACATTCATCTCATTTTCCCAACAATCCTATGATGTATTGACTATTATTATCCCCACTTTACAGTTCAGAAAACTGATCCTTAGAAGCCACATGACTTGTCCCACATCACACATATTGCAATTGGGGGATCCAAAGATTTCAACTCAGGTTAATGCCTGAGCCACACTCATCACTAATACTCTCTACTATTTTCTACAGAAGCCATTCAGAAGGGCTGTGGAAGAAATTCCTTACATGGGTCAAGATAATATCGTCAAATATTTGAAGAGCTGTCATAGAAGACATTATCTTCCTACCACCTTACTTTTGAGTTACAGTTGATTTTTGTTGTTTGTTTGTTGTTTTCATTTTTGGAAACTCACTTCATTCTCACTGCGTGCAGTCTCCAGTAGGACTGTTAAGGAAAGTGCCATTTCCTCCTAGAGCTAAAGGGCAGCATTTGAGCTGAGCTGGCCACTATGGCTCTCTTTGTGCAACTCGCAGCAGTGAAAAGAGTGATGCGATGCAAAGATGGAGCCTGGTTGAACCCAACCAGTAGGGCCAGAGGGACTGGCTAGTGGTTTTTAGTGTTGAGATTCTCAGAGCACCAGGCTGCGTGAGGGGTCAACTCTCAGTTACTCAACTCTGTGTGCTAACATAGCTTGCATTTAGAGTTGGCTAAAAGAGTTGCTGATGACTCTGATAAACCCAGTATGCCAACTGATGTCTACTCAGGTAGATAAGGGCTCAAACATTTTCATATGGTTCCAGCAGGACCAACTAGGACCAATGAGCTATGTATTGCTTGGAGGCTGATTCCAGCAATGGGGGAGACTTCAGTCTACAAATTTGAGAGGGCTGAAAATGGCCTTGAAAAGCAATTTTCTGTCACTAGACATAAGCAAGCAGAAACTAATACAGTAGAAGGGATTTGTCCATTAGGTATGAGCTTGAACTAGTCTATTATTCTACATGTACTTTGCTAATTCTCTCTATACCTAGAATGGCCTAAGTGAAAGCTTTTCCCTTCCATACCTTCCCCATCTGTTAGCAGGCACATCTTTGACTTGTTAGCATGTAGTAATAATGATATTTAATATTCAGGGTCTGCTTTTACCAGGCATTATTTTAAGTGGTTTACATCTTCTAAATAATTATATCTTCAAAACAACCTATGAGATTATATCAATAGCATTCTCATTAATTATATGGGGAAACAAAAACATAGAGAAGGTAAGTAAATGCCTGAGGTTACAGAGCTAGTAAATATCAAAGCAAGGATTTGAATCCAGGCAGGGCCATGACCTTAACCTTAAAACTGTGCAGCAAACGTTGTAATGGTGTATTTAGTGCCTGTGAGGATAAGCCTGTTTATTTCTAGGTATGATGTAACAAAGATAATATCCAAGCCCACTTCATACACCAAGGCATCAGAATCTTACTTTGCTGAGATGGATATCACACATGATAAACGCTGGATGGAACGTTCTCAGTCAGCACCAGTCACTTACAGGGTCAGGGCCGGGGAGGGGCTGGGGGGTAGGGGACAGTAAGAAACTGTTCAAAACAGCTCACAAAAGCTGATAATCCCCATCTCTTCTGAATTCTGTGTCCAGTGACCTCTGTTGGGAGCGCAAAAGGCCATAGAGAAAGTGTTTACATGAAGAAAATTGACATATACTATAAATACTTATGCAATTGAGAAAGATTTTTCACAGCTTGTGGCAGATCAGGCTACAATTTAGACACAATAACTGTGTCATGCCTTGATTGGAGTGAGAGTGGGCCATCAAGGTAAAAGTCTGATTCCTTCAACTACTTAAGGTGTTCTCTTCCTTCCTTTCCCCTGGAGGCATTCCTCCTGTCAGGCTGGTGGCTGGCTGCCCTGTTAAGGCACACATACCATGCCAGTGTCCAGCTTATCTTAGCAAACGTTGGAGGAGGCTCTCTCCAGAGAGATAGATCTTTTTATAGCCACAAAAAGCCACCAGGTGCAACAGGGTTCATTATTGGGCCATGACTCAGGAGCTTTGGGTTCCAAATATGGAACTCCTGCTAATGCATTGGATGACCTTAGGCAAGCCAACAGCCCATTCTGGGTCATTTGCCTCCAGCAAAGCAGAGACATTGGCCCTCCCAAAATACACCAGAGCTCTCTCAGAGAATAAGATGTGTTACATCATGCAGTCTGCTTATCTAAGAGTCAGCTAGCAGAGTCCACTTGGGAGTGCCCACCAGAAGGAAATCTGGAGGTGTCCTACATGGAGAGAAGAGATGGCTAAGACATGGAGGGAGGAAAGAGGATGAAGAGGGACCTGTAAAGGACACAGGAAGGGGTGTCACAGAGTGATGGTTAACTTTAGGTGTCAACTTGAATGGGCTAAGAGATACCCAGAAAGCTGGTAAACATTACTTCTTGGTGTTTTTGTGAAGATGTCTCTGGAAGAGATTGGCATTTGAATCAGTAGACTGAGTAAGAAATATCACTCTCACCAATGTGGGAAGGCATCATCCAATGCATTGAGGGCCTGGATAAAACAGAAAGGTGGGGGACAGGTGATCTCACCTTCTCTGCTTGAGCTGAGACTTACATCTTCTCCTATCTTCAGACATTTGTGCTTCTGATTCTCATAGTTTCAACCTCAGACTGAGAATTACACCCTGGGCTCTCCTGGTTCTCCAGCTTGTAGACAGCAGCTCATGGAATTTCTTGACCTCCATAATCATGTGAGGTAACTCTCATAATAAACACCTATCTATCTATCTATCTATCTATCTACCTACCTATCTATCAATCTTCTACCTAACATATGTGTGTGTGTGTGTGTGTGTGTGTGTACATATATATATACATTTCTCTGGAGAACCTGGACTAATCCGCACATCTATAAAAGACTTGACTTGGTATCTAGAATTTAGGCTGATGGAGCTAACTTTGACTACTCAGTACCACTATGACTAACTTATTTCCTGGACTCCTTGACCAAAGAAAGTTATCTGTTTGCTGCTGATCACAAGTGCAAAGATATACCCCCAAGATCAAGGATTGTTTGGGCTCACATACATTTCCTTTCCTCTGCCCTGTACAGACAGAACTATATTTTCCAGCACCTGGGTAAATGTGGTTAATGAGAATAACAGGCAAGAGATTAGAGGATGTTGTGGGGGGCACCCAGAGTGTTCTCCCCACTCTCTGCTTCGCATGGTGTTTCTGTCAGTAGCCACATCTTTTTGTGTGTGTTGTATCCCCCATGGAGCTCTGCCAACTTCACCTCCTCCCATTGTTTCCCAGCTCCAGGGGTGGTAGCAGCAGCCTCTGCTGCCAACCTGTCTCTTATCTGCTTTTCAACTCTTCCATCCTTATGTCACCAATTCCCTAAATTAAAGCCCTCAGCTCAAAAGACCTAGAACGATTCCTATTTCCTGGCAGACCTAGCTGACAAAAAGACAAATGAGAAAGGAAGCACAGGGAAGAGTCCCCACAAACTCAGCAGCACTGTAGGGACTAACAGATTGCAGCTCTCACACAGTGCTCTGCACATGGCAAAACCCCAGTGTGTAGTTATCAAACAAACCAGCCCCAAGTTCAGGTTTCTAACTTACAGGAGCCTCAGGAAACATGAGTTTTCTGGCTCTGGGCTCTCCCCAACCAGACAGTCTCTAGTCTCTTATTCACCTGATTATACAGGTAAAAGAAAAAAAACACAGAAGATTCAAATTGTCAGGTGGGATGTCCTCTTATTTTTCCAGTTTCAGCCCATGCCGTATTTATCTCGGCAGAATTACTTAGGTCATGGCAGTAGCACACTGGCATTCCAGGGCACAACCAGGAAAAGGCTCAGTGTGGATAAGTGGGAAGCCATCAGAGCCCAAGGCCTCTGGAGGTAAAAGCTGAACTATTTCCCTGGGGTACTTTGTGAAACTCTTTTCCTCCTTCATCTCTTATCAAATCTCTCCTATTCTGTCAAACTGAGGGGCTGTCCACATGGACTACTGCAGTGGGCTCCATTTCCCCACTGCCCTCTATCTGGGTGTGGTCCATGGGAAGACTTGGCAGGAGAGTGGCGTGATGGAGTCTGTGAGGCAGGGGTGGTGATAAGCTGCAGCCTACTTGTTCTGGCTGCAAGAGTTGATTGTGCACATCTACTGCCAATTTTACATCTAATGACCTCACATTGGCAGCTGAACATAGGCCACAGGGAAAGTATTTACATGAAGAAAATGGACAAATGCTACAAATAAAAATTTTTCCCTTAGAGAGCCCATTATTAAATATTGACCAATATACCACTGTGTCAGGATATTTACTCTGTTGGCTCCCTCCTTGTGGGGTAGTTTCAGGTTGACCTTGACCAAAGGTCATCTTTCTTCTCAAAGTAGCCACCTCTAGACACTTCTCTCCTTCTTGGCTCTGCATTATTTCTTTTGGTTTCCCAACTCACCCCCAGCTTTGTATGTAGTAGCCTTGAGGAATAACGCTCAGATTATCTTACTTTAAGTGGGCCATTTGCTTCTTTCAGGGACTAAGGCTGACACACAAAGGTGGGGGACAGGTGATCTAGTGGGGAGACACAGGAATCATAACCAATGGCTAGTTCATGGCAAAGTGTGGGGTATGATGGTTATTTGTGCATCTAAGTGTGACACTTCCAGAGCCTATGTCTACTGCCTTAAGACAGCTAAAAGACATCAGGAGCTTGGAATGATAATCAAATTCCCTGCTATAAAAAATTTTTCTCTATGCCTTTGCCCACTAATGTCTTCCTACCCCACAACTTCTTTACACGTGATCTTAGCCAAAAGGCCAAGAAGCAATCCCACAACTTCTTTAATCCTAGAATGTGAGAACAAATTCCTTTTCAAAAACTTGACTTAGGAAATGGTCACATTCCACTGTAGATCCTGGGGAAGAGTCACTTCATTATGGAGTCAAGAACTTACTATTTTGGCAACTGGTTCAGAGTGTAAAAGTCTCAAATTTGTGGCTCTTGACCTGCAAAGCAGATGACAATCACCTGGAAGCTATAGAAAATGTGATACTTGGGCTTCCATATCAATTAAATCAGAAGATTCTGAAAGACACTGACTGTGTGAACTTCAGAAAAATCCTCTCTAAGCCCCTTTGCTCCTCAGAAAAAATGGGGAAAATCATAGATGTCTCACGGACTGCTAAGAGGGTTAAATGAAGAGTATGTGGCAATTTGTATCAGTAAAGTCATCCATCACTCTCCCTACTCCCTCCTTCAAGCAGTCCCTAAGGACAGGAAATACAGAGTGGGTCACTGAGAGGTCTAAACCAGAGGCTTTTAAGAGTGGTCAATGTATCACTCCATCAGGTGCTATAAACCCCAATCCTCTAGCTTTATTCCAGGCCCACTGATTTTTAAACTCTGGGGATGGAGGTCAGCAGTGGATGTTTTAACATATTTTCCAGATGATTCTGACACATGTTAAGTCTAAGACCCAGAGGTCTAGACACCCTTCTCATTACCTGCTGGTGACTTCTAGAATGGGCAGCTACCCTGTTCTCAGCCCTTTGTCTGACTGGACTCTCCCTTGTCTCCAAATCTCATATTCTCACCATTCAATTAAAGACCAGCCTTGCCACCAGCACCTTCCACCTCTCTGTGAAGGTCATTTGGCTTGCCTAAACATGGAAATACAGGGTTCATTGCTCATGAAACTAGGAATGGGGGTAAACACAGAGATGGCATCTCCTCTTCCAAGATATCCAGAGCCATTATTTTGGAAAAAAAATATTTTCCTGTTTTGCTTTTTAAATGGCTACTCACTGTTTTATAAATTATGACTCTTTGTTGATTGTCTTTCTCATCAGATGAAGACTTTGAGATAATATTATCTGCCCTGGGAGGTAGAGGGCATGAAAGATGTTTTTCCTCCCTTACAAACTCCATGGGTCAACACACAAGTGTGGTTGTCTGTGTGCATACTTGTGTGTTTGGATCAGAGTGGCTGGGTAGCACGATTTGAAGAGGAAGGAAAAGGACTTGTCTCTCTCTTTGGGATAAGCACATCCTCCCACTTCACTGTTCCGCTGAAAGGTCAGGTTTGGAAGTTTTGGACAAGTAAGGGTTAGAGCAGGAATGGGTTGGTTGCTATGGAGACTTCTCAGTCTAGGATGCTGGATTTCTTCCATGTGCTCATTTTTCAAGCATCAGAGGGAAGCCCCTTTCCTTGCCCCTACCCAGAGTCCCTGCAGATGATTCCCAACCAGAGGAGGACTCTCATTGCCTCAGCAGCTGCCAGACAAAGCATGCTATTGAGCTTTCATGAACTCCAACAAAAGAATTAACCTTTTTGGTAAGATGTGAGCATAGGGCAAATGTGAGTGTTGGCTTTAAAGAGAAGCTGATCAGAGTTCAAACAGAGTCCAGCCTCCTTGGCTGGGAGGCTCTCATCCTTATAAAATGCCTCTTGGTTTGCCCTAAACCATGTTTGTGGTTTAGATTGAGAGTGCTCATCACTGTGAATTTTACTGATGATTTCACATGTATGTGAAAAGGACTCCAGGATTTGGAGGACCATCTCTTTTTCCGTGGATACATATTACCTGCTTTTCCAGATGATTCTCACTTACTAAACATGAAAGCAACCACTTAGGCTCTCTTCCTTTTATGGTGGCTCCCATGGGCAAACTTGGCAGTAGTAACTGCAGGTCGTCCAAATGAATGAAGCACTCCACAAAATGAGTGGCTGAGAATATAGACTTTTCTCTCTGCTGGGCAGCCTGGTCCATCTCAGCTGTCACCAATAGCTCAACCATGAGTGATCTCTAATTGGTGTATATATATATATATATATTTTTTTTTTAATTAAAAAAAAAATTGGGGGGGGCGGGGCTGAGTTTGAACCTGCCACCTCCGGCATATGGGGCTGGAGCCCTACCCCTTTGAGCCATAGGCGCCGCCCTCTAATTGGTATATTTTAAACTAAATGTGATGGATGGTAATAGTGTCCAAGAGGAATTTGCAGATGGCCCTATAGCAGAAGATAATGGAGACTTATTACCTGAAAAAAACAAGTGTTCTGTCATTTCAGGAGTAGATAAAAATATGGCAGGAGCATTTTCACACTCTATAAGACACAAGTGGGAAACAGACAAGCCTGTTACAAACTTATCATTCAGGTCTTGACACACCAATTCACCCTTCTAATCTTTATCCATGAAGATTCTTCATTTGGTATTATTTTCTCTAAATGTTTTTACATCTTAAACATATAAATCTTTTCACAAACCTCTGTGACATTCATCATGTCGTTAGTCTGATGATGATGATTATGGGGTAAATTAAGGATAATAATCATGAACCATATCGAGATATTTATGAATCACTGTGGTGTAACTGCTTTATAGCTCTGAATAAAATTCTTGTCAAACTCTATTTAAATGTGCTTTAAAAAGTAATGTTCTGGTACAGAGCAAGGCTTTTTGAACAGTAGTTAACTGAAAGTGCCCCCTGCTAAGCTGCTTGTTGCCATAGGGACTGCTGAAGGCAAACTTTGGTTCCTACCAAATCCAGCATCAGAGGCAAGAGACCAAGAGAACCACAGTGTTAAGAAAAAAAAAAAAATAGGCATAGAAGGGACATTTCTTAAACTGATAGAGGCCATCTACAGCAAACCCACAGCAGATATCATATTAATGGTGTAAAATTGAAAACATTTCCACTCAGAACAGGAATGAGGCAAGGATGCCCACTGTCTCCACTGCTATTCAACATAGTAATGGAAGTCTTAGCCATCACAATCAGGCAAGAGAAGGTGATCAAGGGTATTTAAATAGGGTCAGAGGAGATCAAACTCTCACTCTTTGCTGATGATATAATCCTATACCTAGAAAATCTTAGGGACTTAACTTCAAAACTCTTAGAAGTGATCAAGAAATACAGCAACATCTCGGGATACAAAATCAATACTTACAAGTCAGTAGCTTTCATATACGCCAACAATAGTCAAGCTGAAAATATAGTCAAGGACTCTATTCCTTTTACATTAGTACCAAAGAAGATGAAATATCTGGGAATTTATCTAACAAAGCATGTGAAAGATCTCTATAAAGAGAACTATGAAACTCTGAGAAAAGAAATAGCTGAAGATGTTAACAAATGAAACAACACCATGCTCATGGCTGGGAAGAATCAACATTGTAAAAATGTCCATACTACCCAAAGCAATCTACAGATTTAATGCAATCCCAATTAAAGCACCATTGTCATACTTTAAAGAACTTGAAAAAATAGTACTTCATTTTACATGGAATCGGAAAAAAACCTCAAATAGCAAATACATTACTCAGAAATAAGAACAAATCAGGTGGTGTCACAATTCAGGCTATACTATAAATCTATAGTGATCAAAACAGCATGGTACTGGCACAAAAACAGAGCATTAGATTTATGGAACAGAGAGAACCAAGAGATGAACCCAGCTACTTATCATTATTTGATCTTCAACAAGCCTATCAAAAATCTTCAGTGAGGGAAAGACTCCCTATTTAACAAATGGTTCTATGGTGCTGGTCGAACTGGCTGGCAACCTGTAGAAGACTGAAACTGGACCCACACCTTTCGCCATTAACAAAACTTGACTATCACTGGATAAAAGATTTAAACTTAAGACATAAAACTACTATATAAAAATACTAGAAGAGAGTGCAGGAAAAACATTTGAAGAAATTGGCCTGGGAGAATATTTTATGAGAAGGATCCCTGAGCAATTGAAGCAACACCAAAAATACATTACTGGGTTCTGATCAAACTAAAAAAGCAAAAAGTTTTTGCACAGCCAAGAGCACAGTAAGTAAATCAAACAGACAACCTTCAGAATGGGAGAAGATTTTTGCAGGTTATGCTTCTGACAAAGGTCTGATAACTAGAATCTACAGAGAACTCAAACTAATCAATAAGAAAAGAATAAATAACCCTATGGCCTACAAACACATGAAAAATTGCACATCATCCTTAATCATCAGAGAAATACAAATTAAAACCACTCTGAGATATCATCTAACTCCAGTAAGGTTAGCCCACATCACAAAATCCTGAAAACTACAGATGTTGGCGTGGATGTGGAGAGAAGGGAATGCTTCACTGCTGGTGGGAGTGCAAGCTAATACAGCTTTTTGGAAAGTAGTTCGGAGAACCCTCAAGGAACTAAAAGTAGACATACCATTCAATCCTACATTTCCTCTACTAGGTATAGACCCAGATGATCAAAGATTATTTTACAACAAAGACATTTGCACCAGAATGTTTATTGCAGCCCAGTTCATAATAGCCAAGACATGGAAACAGCCCAAGTGCCCATCAACCCACAAATAGATGAACAAATTGTGGTATACACCATGGAATAATAGGCAGTCATAAAAAGATGGATATTTCACATCTTTCATGGAGCTGGAACATATTTCATGGATGGAACTGGAACATATTCTTCTTAGTAAAGTATCTTAAGAATGGGGGAAAAAGTATCCAATATACTCAATACTACTATAAAATTGATATATAATCATCTACACACTCATATGAATGGTAAAACATAACTGTAGTCCAGAAAATAGAAGGAAAGAGGAGAGAGAGGGGAGAAGAAGGGGGATATGGGAGGAGGGGGGACCTCACCTAATGTGCATGATGCAAAGGTACATTTCAAAACTATTAAGAAATGAGTATAATTGTGATGGATGTGTTACTTGGTTCAATGTAAGCATTTCACATTGTATATTGAAGCAGTACCCTGAACCCCATAAATGCATCAATATACAAAGTTATGATTTAATAAAATTAATAATAAAAAAAGAGGCCAAGGGAATTACTTTTTCCACTACAGTAGAAAAGGTATAGATGAGGAGGTGTTGGATGTAAAGGAACCTTCCTCCAATGAATGAAGACAGCCAGGATGAATCTCACCCTGGGTAGAGAAGCTCAATGGGATTAAGCTCTTTCTTTTATTGCCTTTGTCAGAAAAGCTGCAGCCAGGCTGAGTGACAAAAGTCCCAAACACCACTGGAGGAAGACCAGGCCAACCTAGTTTCTCCAGGTAAGGAAATTCAAATTGGAAGTTATCAAAATGATGGTGAAGTATCCAGACACTTGAACCCAAGTGTTTTGTCCTTGAATTTGGGTTTCATGTCGAGATAAGTTATGAAATTAGGTTCTCCTAAAGATTTACGGCTAAGAGTAAGATAACAAGAAGTATAATAGTGAAAGTTTAGTAGGAAAGATGCCTATCATACTTGCTATAAGTTTTGTTTTGTTCTTGCTGTGTACATGAATCTTTTACAATACAGTTTTATTTAGAAAAACTTGACCTTTGAAAGAAAGCACTTCAACAGATTGTTCTTGGTGCCCCCATGTCGATCACCTTCACTGACTTGATGCACTCATGTCCCCTTGCCTGCCCCCACCTCTCCCCTACACCTTCCTTAGGTGCTGTGAGTTTGGTTTCTAATTGTTCTTGGCCCATAAGTGGCTCCTTATTGGGGAGGCTGCATACATATGGCTGCCTGACAGGGGAGAGCAGAGGGGTGACACCCTTGCTGAGGTGGCAGACATGAACAGGGTGAAGTTTGTGGTACAGAGTTCCCATGTGAATGAAAGAACATCCTTACTCAGCCCCTTTCCTTCCCTACCCTATGTCCCTCACTGACTTGTCGTTCCCCTGGAGAGCACACACACAATGAATAATGTGCATCAACTCCTTGTCTCAGGCTCTGTTTCCAGGGACCCTAAACTAGGACAATAACTACAAAGCATAAAGAACATTCCTCAGGTTCACAGGAAGGCACATTGCCTGGCCACATATCTGTCACAGGAAATGTATGACCACTGACTGAAACCTAACTGTGCAATCGGAGACTCATAAAATGATAGCACTGTGACATTTACATTTCAAAAATCTGAAGTGGTTCTAATTTGCATTTCTCTAATAATTAGGGATGATGAGCATTAGAATGGCCCTCATCACAAAGTTTTAAAGCTGCAAATACTGGAGTGGATGTGTAGAGAAGGGAACACTTTTACACTGCTAGTGGGACTATAAACTAATACAACATTTTTGGAAGGAAGTATGGAGAATGCTCAAAGAACTCAAATTAGACCTCCCATTTGATCTTGCAATCCCATTACTGGGCAGCTTCTCAGAAGAAAAAAAATTCTTTTACCATAAGGATACTTGCACTAGACTATTTATCACAGCTCAATTTACAATTGCCAAAATGTGGAAACAGCCTAAATGCCTACCAATCTGGGAATGGATTAAAAAGCTGTGGTATATGTATACAATGAAATATTATTCAGCCACTAAAAAAGATGAAGACGCTACATCTTTTTTACTAACTTGGACGGAGGTGGAACACATTATTCTTAGTAAAGCATCACCAAGAATGGAGAAGTAAAAATCTAATGTAGTCAATTTTGATATGAGGACAATTGATGCTAGAGGTGGGGAGTGGAGAGAGGAAAGGAGGGGATGGGGGTCACGGTGTTTGGCACACCTCTTGGGGAAGGAAGACTTTTATAAGAGGGACTTTGCTTGACAAATGCAATTAGCATAACCTGGATCTTCGTACGCCCAATGAATCCCCAAAAATAAAAAAAAAATTAAAAAACTGAAATGAAAAACAAGAAAATGAGTGAAATTTGATCATTCCCTAAAATTTTTTGAATAAAATTATTTTTACATGGCATGCCAATAGAATAGCTTGGAATAGTTTGTAGTTAAGGCTGGATTATGTTTCATAGGGACATATTTGGCTTCTTCTTCTGTTTGGTGGATACTGATACAATAACGATTAGAATTCACTTTGATTTGATAAAATAATTGAGACCCAATGTAGGTCATAATATATCAGTGAAATGGGGATATATTGTTATATTTATCATGTAAAAGCTGAAATCTAAAAAATCATGACCATAGACAGATCCCAGAGATAATACCATCTATTTGCACCGCTTTCCATTTGCAAAACAGAGAGTGTAATAATTCATTTCATATGTCAACATGACTGGGATAAGGGGTGTCCAGATAGCTAGAAAAATATTATTCCTAGTGAGAATGTTTTCAGAAGACATGAGCACTTGAATCAAAAGACTGAGTAAAGCAGATCAACCTCACCAATGTGGATGGTCTCATCCAATCCTCTGAGGGCCTGAATAGAATAAGAAGGCAGAGAGGAGTGAATTCATTCTCTGCTTGAGCTGGAACATTCATTTTCTCCTGTCTTCAGACATTGGTGCTGATGGTCCTCAGCCCTTTGGGCTTGAACTGAATTTTACCTCTGGTTCTCCTGGTTCTCCAGCTTGCAGACGGCAGACTGTGGGACTTCTTGGCCTCCATAATTGCATGCACCAATTCCCATAATAAGTCACACACACACACACACACACACACACACACTATCAGTTCTGTTTCTCTGGGGAACCCTAAGTAGTAAAGGGAGTTCATTATTTAGTGAGTCAGATTAGGAACTCTATCACTTGTTGTTAAAACCAGCTGTGATGTCAGATCACCAAATCCTGCAGGGAGCAAGGCATGTCCCATGGACTCTGTCCAGACCCAGCATCTGCTGGCTTTGTGACCCTGATCAATTACTTAACGGCTAAGCTTCAGGTTTTTCATCTGTAAAACAGGCACAACAGTGCCTATCTCACTGGGTAATTTATGGTTTAATGCAATGATGTCCAAAAAGCACTCAGTACCATGCTTGGCTGAGTATAAAATCTCAACAAATAGTAGCTGTTTATGTGAAAGAAGGGTTATACTCATGGTTTTTTAAATGGATATTTATATATCCATTTAAAATTTTTTAATTTTAAAACACTTTAAAATTAAAAATTTAACAAAGATCACGACCAAGTAAAAAATCTGTATTATTTCAGACTTTCCCATCTTTGTGTACAATAAAGTACATTTTAACACAGATGTACTATTATATACATGGCATTTTACATTCTGCTTTCCTCTCATTCAATATTATTTTGCGTACATATGTCTATGTTTTGGTATAGTCTACATATGTCATTTTTATATGTTATCCCTAAAGGCAACACAAAGTAACACAAGAAGTTGGAAGTGAAAATGAACTATTATGTTAATATTTGCCTCCAAAAGCCCCAGGGCTCCAGGACTCACCAAGTCATCAGGCCACACCTATTACAAGCCACTCAGGACCTATATCTGTCAGCCTGACTTGGCCTCAGAAGTCTGCCCTCAGTTACCTTAGGAAGCCCCTGTTCTCCCTCCTCTGTGTGCTCACCTCTTGCCGAGACCACTTATTTTCTGATGACTCCTTTTAGCACAGGACCTCTCAACCTCTGCACCTTTGACACTTGGTCCAGATAAGCCTTTGCTGTGGGGCCATCTTGTGCACTGTGGGATGTTCAGCAGGGTCCCTGGCCCCTGCCCACTAGATGCCAGTAGCATCTACCCTTCCTCCCCTGGTTGCAACAACCAAAAATATCTCCTGAGATTTCCAAATATCCCCTGGAGAGGGGGATAGATTGCCCTAGATTGAGGACCACTGTGTTAGTACCTTGCACCATCATGGATTCTGGGCTTTGACCATTAGCTACGTACAGCCCCAGAATGCCTTGGCTTTATTTCTTTATCATTCTAAGAGTGGCACTATCTCTTCCCTTGGAATTTTAGTCACCATTGTAGAAATAGAACTATCCAATAGATGTCTGAAATAGGGCATAACATCTGGGAGGGTCAGACATTGGTCTCTACTCAGAATAATTGCAAGTAGGATAAGAAATGCAGTTGAGTACAATGGGAGTCTCCTTTCCCAAGTTAGAGTTCTTCATCTGCAACATGCAAGTAGGAATAGAGAAGCCTACCTAACTCTTAGGGTTGTTGGGGTGAGCTGTATGTTAGTTGATTGTTTGATTTATTCACTCATTGAACATTTATTGAGACCTCACTATGTCAAGCACTGTGTTTGCCACGTGGAATGCAGACAAAGTATCCACTTCACAGGGGAGAAAACACAGACACATATCACACAAAGCAGTTTTGTTGAGGGATGTCTCATTAAACAACATATAGTAAATGCAGCCCATGGAATATTATACAGCTTTAAACAAGAAGGCACTTCTGATATATGCTATGACACAGGTGAACACTGAGAACACTATGCTTTGTGAAATAAGCCAGTCACAAAAGGGAAAGTAATGTGTTATTTTGCTTATATGAGGCAATCAAAATTCACAGAGACAGAAAATACAATATTTCCTAGATGCTGACCCTGCTGACAACCCTGTTGACACCAGAAAATAAGTCTCTGTTTTCTAAGCCACCCAGTCTATGGTACTCTGTTATAGAAGCCATAGCAAGTTAATATGAATAAATACAGTTTCGGATTGAGAAGATGAAAAAGTACTGGAGGCGGATGGTGGTGATAGTTGCACAACAGTGGAAAGAATTAAATGCTATTGAACCTAAAAATTGCTAAATAGCAAATTGTATGTTATGTATATTTTGCTGCAATAAAACAGCCAGACCCATGAAGTGTCCATTAGAGAGCAATGCACAAGACATGTGAGCCTGAGAAGGGGCCTGGCAAAGCAGGGGAGGGCATGGAAGTGCTGATAAAGGAAAGAGGGAGGCCACACAGTCCAAAGGGCCAGAAGAGCTAAGCTACAAAGGATGAGAGGAGGGAGACATGTGCTAAGAACTGCAAGCAGTTTGATGTTCCAGGAGTGGGAGGTGGGAGGTAAAATGGGAGACATGAGTGCCGGAGGAAGAAGCTGGGACTTTACCCTGAGGCAGTGGGGCCACTGAAGGCTGATAGGCAGGGAAATGCCATGGGCAGGTGTGTGAGGAGGCAAGGCCGTGTCTCTGAAAGCCCTTTGTAGGTGGAGATGCAAAGTCTCCTTTCTGTGGCTATTGTTAACTCTGACTTCTGTGCGCAACATACAGCATCCAGTGAAGCAGCAGAATGTGGGGTGGCAGGGCCTGTCATCTCCGGGACAGCCTAGCAGGCAGCAAGTGCAGAGAGTTCACGTTGCTCCTAGAAGGCACCAGCCTGCACGTGGAGATAAGAAACAAGAACTGTACTCATGACCAAAGATTGTGGCTGTGGGGGGTCACCAGAAAACACCTGGACCAGAGCCACCATCCCAGGCCCACAGATTCCACCCTAGAGACACCCAGTTATTGGCACTGGGGTGTGGCTTGTTGATGAGCTTTTCCATTCCAGGGAAGCTCTGCAAAAAATCTGCACAGAAAAGGTGAAGCATGGGATTCCATCAGGAGTGGACACAAATGTGGGCCCTGAGGGTGACAGAAGAAGGGTGCTATTTTGGCTATGGGAACACTTTTGCAGAAAGCAGTTAGACATTTTAAAGAACCAGAACTGTATTATGCACTAGCATTTATTCAGAAGTGTTGGGTCGAGTGGTTCCTATACTCATCACAGCCAGTTCTACCCTCAGACAACCCTGAGGGTAAGCCCCTGCTCAGACAACAAGGGGGCATCAGGAGGAAATCTTAACTTTAGGTGAGAGATTAGAGACTTAAATTTTATAAGTATTTCAAATTTTGTAGGTTAAATCTTATCTCCCCATTGACATACATTAGAATCCCAGAGTTGTAGTTGATTATTTTCTGATTGATTTTTCCCCTTTCATAAGGTGGTTCTCTATGTCTCCCACATTTCATGGTAGCCAGAAAGATACACACACACCCCAAGCCAGAGACTTTTGACTTTTAGAGGCAGCCCATGATAGATCCTTCTACCTCATGAGCAATCATTGCCTAGCCTTTCTGTTTCGAAGGTTCAGACTTTTCGTATTTGGCGACGCTTGGAATACGTTCAGCTCAGAAATAAAACAATCAGAATATCATCAAGGCAATTTACACCTTTCATCCCAAACTCCAAAGCTAAGAACTCAAATATGTATTTGGCACTTATTTAGGTTATCATTATGTAGAGAAATATTTTGTTTATTTTTATCCTCCCTGTCTCTAAAAAATATTTATGGTGACTTTACAAAACAGTATAAGACAAGGTTTCCTGTCAGTAACACAGTAACAGTTATCTTTTTCTCTTTGAATCCCTAGCGCCTAGCACAAGGTATGGAACATAGTAGACCCTCCATCAACAATTCTTTCAAAGAATGAATGAAAAATACATTATTAATTCGATTAGGAAGCCAGGACATAATAAAATAATACATATATATACACATATATATATATTCACACACACACACACAAGTGCAGTCTGTGTGTATGTATATACACACACACATAATGGATGTCAAAGGGGTGATAAAAGGAATAAGGAGTGTGGAAGGGATGTGATACTCAGCACAGACTGAGTACCTGCCACACACCTAACGCTCAGACATTATCGGAATTTGTTTCATTTCCCCTGTGAACCTGAGACTGTTGTTATTAAAGAAGAAATCTAAGGGCAAAGAGGTTTTGTGTCTTGTACAAGACCACACAGAGAGTTAGGGAAGGCTCTGAATTTGAGTTTGGATTTGGAGCCTCCACCTTCCCGTTCTTTTCCCTCTGCTTTGTAGTTAGTGCCATCACAGGCTTCCAGAATGAACGAGGCCATGAAGGGGGCGGTGGAGCTTGGCTATCTGGGAAGGCAGGGAGAGGAGGGCTTTGAGCTGCACTCTGAACCTGGGATTTAGGAGGTGGAGGGAAGAAGAGGGCCAGTGGCTGGTGGAGGTGGCCAGGTAGGATTGTCAATCATTAAGGATTGTCTTGGGGAGGAGGATTTGAACTGTGCTGCCTCCAGAGGCCTCCTCTCTCTGCCAGAACTATTCTCAGGACACGATGGTTTTGTGGTTGGCCTAACATTACAGGCCCTTAAATGCCAGGCTAAGGGCTGAAACTTTATCCTGTAGTAATGATTCAAGCCCAATTAGCTACAAAGTCATCTTAAGGGGAGGCTGGAATATTTGAGAATGAACAGAAAGGGTGTGAGAAAACCCCTGACATGGCCCCTGATAAGGAAATGAAAGACAAAAGTGTGCTCCTTCCCTTCTGTCCCCACCCTCAGCTCACCACCTCTTCCCTGCCCTTTACACACTTCCCTGGCATGACACACATGACCCAGTGGCCCTGGTGACTAAGACACAGGACGCAGAGGATACATTCCACACCCACTCATTCCTGTCAATGGAAAGGGCTTCCCAGTGCAGAATCTCCCAGCAGCAGCTCTAGCATCCTTACTATGCATCCAGGGTGACTCAGCATTCACAGAACTGACATGAAATGTGATGCAAAATGACTCGACCTCCCCCTCCCACAAGCCAATCCTGGACTATGGGCTTTGCCCCAGGATGACCAGAGCTGGTGTTAAGAGGGCAGCCCTTCTCCAGGCCCTGACAGTCTGACTTGAGGAGACTGGGGAGGACCAGCGTGGCCTTAGACTCCTCTCACCCAGCAGTGTCAGCAGTGTCCCATCCCTGAACCCTTGTGCTGTCAACCTGCACCAGGGCCAGAACCCCATCTATCAGGACTGAACATCAGCAACAAAAGGATCTGCTTTTCAGTCCCAGCACTGAAGGTAAGGTGTTGGCTTGGCCATATGGATTCAAACAGACTTAGAGATGGTCTCAGGTGAGCAGTGCTCAGCCAAAGCCTAAAAGGCTGGGCGTGACTTTTTGGAGTACACTTCAAAAGAGTAAACATTTCTAAGGGGATAGAAAGCATGTATTGATGTGCTGACTTTTCATCTGAAAACCTCATTACTTCATCTATGAAATTCTCCTCTCTGATCCAGGGCATCTAAACCATGACAAATAAAATCTCTGACCCCAAGGGCCTCTGCACCTCTCCCATGCCCTCCCTTCTCACTGAACCAGTTCTTCAGCTCCCAACTCACCCTGCACACATGCTTTAGTGCTGACACAACCTTCCTGGCTTCCTTTCTTTCCTTTGCAGCTGGATCCTTTGACCCTTTCAACACAGCACTATGAGGTCCCTCCCTCCCTGGTCCAGGTGAGCTCACCCTGAGACCTCCAGCCCCGGACACGCCTGATTTTCTCTGTACTTGCTCATTCACAGCAAATGGTGTGGAAGAAAACCATGATCCAAGAAACCACCAGTCGTGTCTGGTCACAAACTGTTCCCACTGCTGGCAGTCCTTTTTTCTGTCTCTAGCAGACCCCTTTCTAAGACTCTATGATGCTGATTACAAACCTGTACCACCAAGGTGCACTCGGGGACCCGGGTGACGGTCAGTGTACAGGTGTCCACAGGTGCTTCCCTAGCTGAGTGCAACGCTGTGGTGCAGATAGCCCACAGCACATCACTGAGTGCTTTGGGGCAGGAGCCAAGGACAATGCTGAACACCTGGAGACACCCCCCCACCCCCACCCCCGGGGACTTGCAAGCTGTACGGGAGGAACCTGAAGGTCCTGGGTTTCCCCGATGCATATAGAAGCAGAACTAAGGAAATACTGTTTCTCTTTCATTCTTATGAAAGCTGCCCTTATTTCCCAGAAGGGAGGCCTGGGAAACTCAGAAAACACACACAGTTGGAATACAATTGTTCTTTGTAAACTTGAAAAAATCAAAATGACCTCTTTTACTGAGGAAAAATAAATCCTATATTCCATACAACATGTGGATCTCATCTTGAAGTTGAAAGTCAGCGGGTGACTGACCATCTCTATAAACTTAATGTCTTTGAAGTGAACATGAGTGAGATATGCAAAAAGCCAAGGATTGATATTCTTATATAATAAATGAGTAATGTTTTTATAATTAAAATACAAAATATGGCCACCCCCAAGCCCTACAAGGCTCCCCACTAACTCCAGGATAGAGTCTGGGTTCTTCAGTGTGGTGTTATGGGCTTTGGAAACCCTGCAGCACTCTCTGTGCCTGGCTGTGTTCCTGAAGCCTCCATTCTCCAGCACTTCTTGAGAAGGCCAGGATTGCCCAGCCTCACTGCCTTCATAAACGCTTCTCTCCTTTTCTTAGTTATTTTCCCCCTACATCCCTTATCAGCTGGCAAATACCTGTTCAGCCTGCAATATCCAGCTTGATGACTGCTCCTCTCCAGAGCTTTCCTGAGCACTTTGAGATAAAGTCAGGCTTCCCCTTCCCCTGTGCAGTGAGAGCTCTCTGCAGGGCTGCTCTTCATGTATCAGAGCCCTGACTCCTTCCCCATCAGGCTGTGAGCCCATGGCAGGGAACACATCTCCTTCATCTTTGTGTTATCATTCCCCCACCCAAACCTATCACTGTCACTATCACTATGCCTGACATGGAAGTAACTTGATAAGTAAATTCATCTTTTGAAAAGATATTTCTTTAGGGTGGCACCCCTGGCTCAGTGGGTGGGGTGCTGGCCCCATATACCAAGGGTGGCGGGTTCAAACCCAGCCCCAGCCAAACTGCAACAAAAAAGTAGTGCAGTGTTGTGGCAGGTGCCAGTAGTCCTAGCTATTTGGGAGGCTGAGGCAAGAGAATCACCTAAGTTCAGGAGTTGGAGGTTGCTGTGAGTTGTGTGATGCCACGGCACTCTACCGTGAGCCTAAAGTGAGACTCTGTCTCTACAAAAAAAAAAAAAAAAAAAAAAGAAAGAAAGGAAAAGAAAAAGAAAAGGTATTTCTTTAATATCTCTGAATCTTTTGGTCATCATAGCTTTCATTATAGCAATGGGAATAGCACTGGAAAAATAACCATCATTAAGCGTTTCTATAGAGTGTCCTTGGACATGAAACCAGAAAAGAGCTAAAGAGAACAGGTCTAAAATGAAATTCAGACAATTCCATACATACCAATAACCAACCAAGATATCCTGAATTTCTATGTCCCCAGAAATGAATGAAGACTCAGAAAATATAATCCCTGACATCAAGGATCTTGCAGTCTGGTCAGGCTTGCAAGACCTGCACAGGATAGGACCATGGTATTTTTAGGTTGGAGGGGTATAGTTAGAGAAAATAAAACAACCACTATCACACAAACAAATGTTCAATTGATTTTGAGGTCTTGGGTGCCATTCCAATGCTGGTCCACATATGCACCTCCTGCAGGCAGCTGTGGTGCCCAGCAAGGATTCTGCTGGCCTAGGAGAGAACCTCCACCGGGAGCCTACAGGTCTCAGGGAGTCCAAGCTGAGCTCCATGTCAAAGTTAGAGAGAATATATAACCTTTGGGTTATACGCTGGTGGAGGGGATCCCGCTAATGTGTTGCAAAGTTTGATGAATGTTTTTGTCACATCCTCTGACTTCAGAACCCAAACAGGAATCCAGGGAGTTTGGCCAAGGATAGAGTCAGACACAGGATGGCATGCTGCACTCAGAATCCTTTCTTCTCTCCAGCAGAGTCTGACTCTCAGGCCATTTCTGACTTCTTTACCTTGAGTTCTTTCCAGGGGATTTATTTATTCTCCCTTGTCAGCTCAGGCCTTCTGAGAAGCAGATGTTAAGACCACAGGAGACACGCCAGACCTTTATTGGAGGAGACATTTATTTGTGAGGAAAGGGAGGGAGGAGTGGAAGTCGGGGTGGGGAGGGTAGCTAAGACTATAGGCTGCAAGTGTGACATGCAAAGGGGAGAGAGGGAAGGAGGGATTGTCCAGGATGGCCTGGAAGAACCTCAGAGCTCATAGGGGTCCTGAGAGTCCCAGCTGGCCAATGGATGGCCCTGAGCTACAATTCCCAGAGGAGGAATCCCTCAGGGGCCCTGCTCTAGCAAGAGTGACCTGGTATGGCCACCATGGTGGATCTGAGACAGGGCAGCTGGGTGCTGTCAGTCAGCTCTTCCCTATGATAGGTTCTCTTGAGGGAGATTTGAGCAAAGCACCCCTGTGGCTGCCACACCCTTGCAGGCAGAATATTGCTGAATGGCTTGCTGAGGTCTGTCAGATTCCCAGCTGTGACACAGCTTGCCTTCCAGCCCAGGAGGAAGTATGGCCCAGGCAGGAGGGCCTCAGTTGGCCTCAGCCCTCCCTGCTCACCAAGCCTGCCCAGCACACCTTAAACCTGGTGACGGAAATCAGGGAAGGATTGTTCAAACTGCATACACCACAGAGGAGGTATGAAATTCAGAGTCACAAGCCTTAGGTGTGCAAAAATAAATTCTGCCAATTAAGTAATTCCTCTGTCATTTCAAGGCTTCATGGCCAATATGGGGTTGTCTTAGAGAATTCAGGTGTGCTGTTCCCGGCTTTCCCTGGGGTTATAATCTCAGGGAATCCAAGTATCACCTGCCGTCATGGCTCTGGGGGAAAAGGATATGCCTGGCCCATGCCCTGCCCTGGTTTCGCTGGAAGTGTTTGCAGACCAGCAGGCCTGGGACCTCCGTCTTGGCCTCCTCTCCTGCTGCTGCCTGCAGGTCTGGGGTTCCTACTACCCATCTCATAGGCAGCCATGAACACATGGCCACTTTTGGTCTGTCTTCCCTCCCTCTCCACTTGCAAGTTACCACTGGCAGCAGTCAGGAATGCAGTCTGCCTCAGCGAGGGCCATGTAGCCCAGGCAGAGCCACTCTCTGCAGCCAGGATATTTCCAGAAGACAGATGGCCTCTGAAGACTGTCTCCTGCAGGTCGAATAAACCCTTCATCCTTACAGGGGGAGCTGGCAGGAGACCCCCAGCATGAGCAGACCTGTGGGCAAATATTGGGAGTGCAGATATTTCGGGATGTGAGGTTGTGCAAGTGACAACATGGAAAGAGTGGTAACTCCTCTTCCTCAAGGGAGTATATTCATGTTGCAGGGACTACTGACTTATCCAAGGATTGTTTACTCCAACAAGAGGGTTTTCTCAGCCTTTCCTGTCTGCCTTCACTTTCTCTTCTGCTTCCCCCCTGCAGGCACTTCCCACATAGCCTATCAGTGGAAATCGGAAGCTGGGAACACAAACCAGCCCACATCCAGCTCTGGCCAAGGGCTCAACCCAACTGGAAGTGGCAGCCACAGCATTGGCTAAATGGATTTGGAAGGGTTTCCAAAGGCCTTGGCACTACGTTGTCCATACGGACAGTCACAGAATCTTCTCAGGGCATCTTCCGAGCATGGCAGCTACAGGGTCACAAAAAGGCTCTAGTGGCCTGTGACAGCATCTCAGCAATGTCTCTGCCACCACTGGCTCCAGGGAAATACCATACAACATCCAATCTACCTGAGAGGATGCCAAGATTCTTTACCAATTCTCCATGACATCCATGTCACAGTGCTACTAACTTCTCTGTTGCCATAGTGCATGGATGAGTCAGAGCCTGGACCATCTTCTAGAACCACCTCTGAGCTGCAGAAGCTGGAAAGTCAACCTAGGGAGGCCCCAGCCCGTCTGAATAGAAGACTGCTCTTGTGCCAGACTCACTGCTGCGACATTTCTGCTCTAGAAACACCCCCCCCCCCCCCCTGCATTTCTAGCCTCCACCAAACACAACGCAAATGCCTGAAATTCCCAGTGTTAGTGATTCATTCTTCCTGGCTCAGGAACAAGAGCCATTCACTTCATCTTTGTTAAAGATAAAGACTTCCCCTGGGAGGGTGTAGTTCTAACTCAGAGAGTGTTAGAGCCAGAGAGGATCTTAATGGCAACCCCATCTCGTGTGCTTGTCAAATGAGGCACTGCTGTCACAGGGAAATCCTGGGGGAGCTGCAAGGTAAAAAGGACTCATCTTGGAACAGGGACTCTTTGACCCTGCAGAATAAAATTTCCCTTAAATTGGAATGTAGTTTAAAACCTCACACAAGGATACAATATACTGCAGAATGCTGAATTGGGTGAATTTTTAAAACATATTTTTATATGTTGGCCAATTCTGAGCAGTTACTAGTCCCTGATTTCACTCACCATGGCTGTTAGAGGTTGTCTGTTGGAAAGTGGTGGGAAGGCACTGAATAAGAAGAGCAAGCTACCATGTGATCTGACATCTAGCAGTTCCCCCGCGGGTACACACCCGAAAGAACAGAAAGCAGGATCTTGAATTTGCACAACCATTCTTGTAGCAACATTATTCACAATATCCAAAAGATGGAAGCAATGCCAGTGTCCATTCATTAGTGATGAATAGGTAAACAAAATCTGGTATGTAGATGAAATGGAATATTATTCAGTCTTAAAAAGCAAAGTGTGATACATGCTACACCACGGATGAACATTAGGCTCAGTAACATAAACCAGACACAAAAGAAATGACACTATATTACTCTACTTATATGAGATTCCTAGACTAATTGACTCAGTGAGACAAAAATTAGACTGGGCTTGCCAAGGCCTGGGAGAAGGGGACATGGGGAGTTGATGTTTAATGAGGACAAAGTTTTATTCAGTATGGGAAGATGAAAAGGCCCCTAGAGATGGATGGTGGTGACAGCTGTACAATAATGTGAAGGAACTCAGTGACACTGAACTGTACACTTACAAATGTGATTTGGCAGTAACTGATTAGGACAGCAAATTGAATGCTCTGTGTCTTATACTGCAAGTTAAAAGGGAAGTAGCTGCCAGAGCAGGACTGAATTTTAAGATCAGCTCATTCCGCCCACCCTGTTCATTTCCAGGTGGTGGAAGCTAAGCCCTGAGAGCTGCAGTCATTTCCTGGGGTGCAGGGTTAGTCAGTGCTGGAGCCCAGCCCAGGCTTCCTGACTTCCATGCCAGTGCTTTTTCCTCAAAACTCCACGATTTACCATTTTTTCCGTGCTGATAGGAGAGGTGGTCAGTTGAGGCAGAAGCTGCAGTGTCCCTTGTAGCCACGCTCCGTTTCCCATCTTGTTGCCACCACCCGCATCTAGGCCTTTACTACCTGAGTTATGGCAACAGCCCTACCTGTTTTCCCTGACTCTGGTCGAATGCAAACTGCACACCTGATGCTAGACAGTGCCTCCCAATTGTCCATGGTTTCCCATTTTCAAAAACAGACATGTCAAATGTTTTCAACTTAAAAGCACACAGTCAAAGGGGTAATGTGCATGTGTCCTCTGAGAAGAAAATACCAAGATGGAATTCAATGTGCAAGAGATGCTGGGGGAGGGACCCTGTGAAAAATTCTGGGGAAAGGACATGTGAACCAGAGCAGCCAGGAAGATCCAGCAGGAGAAGCCCCAGACCTCACAGCTATCCTGAGAGAGTCCCAGGCAAATGTGTGGCGAGTCCTTGAGCCAAAGCTGCCCTTAAGAGGAATCACTCAGACAGCAAGGATGGCCCAGTTCTACCACCACTGCCAGGCTTAGTCACTGACTGGGGGGACCATCAAACATGTGGACATATGTGAGCACTGTGAAGTGTCCATCATCATGCTCCCCACAGAAGGTTCTCTTGCAGGGAGATCCGAGGCAGTACAGACACTTGGTCTTTTTGCATTTATATACTGGGAAGCATCTGGATTCTGAGGCCATGTTCAGGACAGGACAAAGTGCCACAACCAATTGATGATGTTCTTTTGGCTCTGTGTAGGAGGCAGGTGGGTAAGAAATGGGATGGTTGTGGCACGTAAGCAGAGTATGTGGCACCCCTTCTCTTAACCTACTAGACAGAGCCAAATTTTGCAGTGTGCTATTCAAAGTTATCCATGACCTGTCCCTCTGCCAGCTGAATGCCATGTGGCTCTCAAGGCAAAGGCCCCCTCCTTCTCAAAACCTTCCCTTTGTGGTCTGTCTTTCCCCTAAGTCCCACTGCCTTCCACATCTTTCTTATGGGGCCTACTCCATTCTATGCCTTGTTACCCTCCATGTGCACGAGCTTTATCTCCTCTGGACAAATTCCTGAGGGTTTGCGTGATGTCCCATTCATCCTTGCAGTGCAGCCTTCCTAACAGCACATTGTGTCACCACATCAGTGGCATTGATATGCAGCCTGGCTGAGTTAAATTAACTTTCTCATATCCATGGACTCATCACATGAGAGCATCGGGTTCAATACCAAGGGCCAAGCCGATGCATGAGCCCCCTCCACCCAGAAACACAAAGGGTTTCGTCACATGTTCTTGCTATTACACAGTAAAAGAGCGAGGCTTTCCTTTCCCTCTGCTTGTCAACCTGTAATTCATGCATATAGGAGATGCCCACAGCAAACAGCTCTGTTTCTATAAGAACAGACTTTAACAGAGGCATTTACAACTTATCAGAATATGAAGACAAGCACCTTATTTGTTTTAAATATTTTTTAAAGTAATACATAAACAGTATATATTCAGTATCTCTTCAGGAATAAAGCAAGCAAGGGATGGCAAAATTAAAGGCTATGAAGACAAAGGATCAGCAAGAATCAGAACAAAATGTGCTGCTCCCTGTTTTGCCCTGAGCTAGTTCCCTGCCCCCCACATGAATCCCGGGCCACTGAGTTTGAAAGCAATGTGGTGCTAATTCCATCCCATCTTCCACAGATCATTCCCTCTTCTGCGGAGATTTCTTATAGCACTCCATTCCCTCTCTGCTCTCTGGTCAACCCTGTTCCGGTAATCATCATGAAATACGTCACTCTAAAATGAAAGAGCAGTAGACCCTTCCTAATTTTGCAGAAATAGGGACGATGAGCTGGCTAGTTGTTTTCCCTTCAAAGAGAGAGAAATAGATGGAAAAAAGCCAGAGTCACTTCAGGAAGAAATAAGGTATCTTTGCAGAAGCAGGGGACAGATTCTAGAAATAACCTACAGAAACTTGATGGTTACCTTATTCAAAACACTTATTGTGACTGAAAATACACTGTCAGGGTATTATAGAGAAGAAGGTTGTGCTCTGAGGGAAAGATAAAACTTCATTAATAGGAAAATATTTGGTTTTTTTTGTTTGTTTGTTTGTTTTGCCAGATAATCTTAGTTCTTTTATTAAATATAAAAAATATTTATATGCTACAAAAATTATTGCAGTGAAAACTACGTAGGAAAGTACAAAATAATATGTTTTTTCTACACCTTAATTTGGTTAAGAAACTTATAGGCAAATGGAAGGTATCTAATAAGTACTTACCTGCTATGAACAGTTTTGAGGACAAGAAAATCTGTAACTCTGAACACTGTTTTACATCATGTTCATAGATTTCTTCAAATGATATACTTTAAAAATAAATCATTTAAAGAATTGCTCAGACTTGTTTGGTGATGTCTCAATTTCAGAATATTGGCAAAAAAAAAAAAAAAACCACATGTAAAAACAATCATCTCAATGCAATTAAATGCTATTTTTGTTTGTTTAAGTATCCTTTAAAATAATTGTTTCCAAACATTAAGATATGGGAGAAAAAAAAAAATGTGGGAGAATTTCCTGAGTACCACTTGTTAAAATACAGATTGCTGGTCTTACCCCAGAGTTTCTTACAAGTTTGTAAGTAGTTCTGATGCTGTTGGTCTGGCCAGAATATTTTGAGAACCACTGCTTTAA
>CAUYPK010077059.1:0-27770 GCA_963574355.1 Loris lydekkerianus
AAACAAACCCCCCACAAACAGCAAACGACAATGAAAAAAAAAAAAAAAAAAAAAAAAAAAAAAAAAAAAAAAAAAACTTCGTGCATACTTTCATTATACTGACACCACAGATAACTGGGGGGAAAAAAAAAAAAATCTGCACAAATCAGCATGGGGCCTGCAGGCCTCATCACTGGCCAAAGGCTTGTTATGATTAAGGTTTGTTAATCGGAAACAAGTCAGCAGATGTACATTGGACATGTACGCAGACTTGAGTGATCTATTAAGTTGATGACCTGCAAGTATGGTTTAACCTTTGTATCACATGGCCTTGGGCTTGTAAATGATTTTATATCTTAGTGTTTCAAAGAATTCCAAAAAGGACAGGGCAAAACTAGGTGTATGTGACCTCTCCTTCCAGCCAGCAAGGTCAAGTCAGCTTTATGAGTTATTTAGAGAGGGGTTCTCATTTGCCCAAAGAGGGTCTATTCACTCACCTGGGATCTTAAGAATTTAATTTAGGTCACAACATTAAAATTTTATTTGTTCTTACATATGTTTAATTTTAAAATCAATGTTCTCCCAAGAATATCTTACATAGCTCAGTATACATTTTAAATATAAATAGATTTTTTTAAAGAATAATTTGTGTTAACTTTAAAATTCTAAACCTTCCTTTTTGAAGATTTTTTTCTTTAATTTTCCCATCATCGCCTGGCATCCAGAATGAGAAACGGATCTTCTATTTCTTAATGTAACCCTGTTTCTTACTTTTATATTTCTCAATACTTGAATAGGAATTTGATCATCATGCAACTACTTTTGAAAAATTTCCCAGTTTTTGATAAATTAATTTGGGCTATTATTGTAACAAGAAGAGGAAGTCTGGGATCTTCATCTTTAGATATGAAAATTGGAATTTTTTTTGGCAAGAGTTATTTTTAGGAGACTTCATTTTGCATTAATTCCTTAGCTTGGGGATTTTGTGATACTGCACATCTTCCAAATTTTAATCTGAATCTACCTCGGGCAATGCAGTGGTATGAATATAATGTAAAGATAAGGCAGAAAAGGAAGGTTGAGAAAGTGTAACGATTTTGTCCAATACCAGATTCTGATCCCCCTGAACAAGGAAATCACCAGCAAGTGAATGGCCCAGGAGCCAGATACATTACAACTGTGCTTTCCTGTGTGGCAAAAGTTTATGATTCCAGGGGTCCTCAAACTGCGGCCTGCGGGCCACATGAGGCAGTGTGATTGTATTTTTCTCGTTTTGTTTTTTCACTTCAAAATAAGATATGTGCAGTGTGCATAGGAATTTGTTCATATTTTTTTTTTTTTTTTTTTTTTTAACTATAGTCCAGCGCTCCAACGGTCTGAGGGACAGTGAATTGGTCCCCTGTTTAAAAAGTTTGAGGATGCCTGGTATGCTGTCAACAGAAAAAAAGCCAGAATCTGTAAAATAATGTAAGGCGGTTTATTCTGAGCCAAATTTGAGGACCATGGCCCTAGACAAGCCCAAGAAACCTAGAGCAAGTGAACTTGTTGTGGTTAGATGCACTTTGGTTTTATAAATTTAAGGGAGATAGGAATTACAGGTAAGTCATAAATCCATACTTGCAAGGCATAGGTTTTTTTGACTGAAAAGGCAGAGCTTCTTGTTGGGAAGGGGGGGGTGTTTACAAAGGTGGATTTAGAGATTCTTTAGTTAAGAATTGGCTGAAAGATTTAGGCTTTGTCTAAAAGAACAGAAGTCAGTTCAAGGAGGGCTTGATTTAAGGGGGGATCTGCTAATTAGAGACAAGTCAGGGTCTATTCCCAGTCTCAGTGATTTGTTACATAAATTGGGGACCTGCAGGCTTTTCTTGTATAGCCTTCCGCCTGTTAATGAGTTACAACAGAGGTCTCTAAGAGGGGAAGGAGGCAGAGGAGGCACAATGTCTAACCTCCTTTCTCATGGTTAGCAACTTAGTTGTAGGGTATCCCCTTGGTTGTAAGGTCGCAAGTCACAAAGTCGAAAGTATATTTGGTGCCTGAGATTGATAGGCATCAGCCCTGAAGAGCAGAGGACTTATCTTTTAAAGCAGTGGTTCTCAACCTTCCTAATACTGTGACCCTTTAATACAGTTCCTCATGTTGTGGTGACCCTCAGCCCTAAAATCGTTTTTGTTGCTACTTCATAACTGTAGTTTTGCTACTGTTATGAATGGTAATGTAAATATCTGATATGCAGGATGGTCTTAGGCGACCCCTGTGAAAGGGTCGTTCCACCCCTAAAGGGGTCACAACCCACAAGTTGAGAACCGCTGTAAAGGATTTAGGTAGGGTAGGAAGGGGAGAGTGTCACCTTGGTGTGCTAGTGACTGCTACCAGGTACATTCCAGCTGGCTTCCCTCTGAGACCTTTGTCCCTTTAGCCTCTCCTGCAGCCCTTGTGACCACTACTCTGTCCTTCCACCCGGCTGGGTCCCTCCGGTCTGGTTTCAGTAGAGGTCACTGAACAGCCAAGATGGAGTGCTTTGTCCTCAAATGGAGTGTCCTATGCTTGTTCTGGTTTTGGAGTTTCTCCCACCAAACTACCATTGGCCAACAGGGGGTGCATTCAGTCAATTGCTGGGGGGAGTGGCTGTAAGATTTTGGTTTACTTCCCAATAGCCTGACTTCAAGTCAATGCTGGTTAAATGCTGTTTCCTACTGGGGCTTTTGGACATAAAAAATGTTACCATTACCCCAGAAGGGGTCCCCCTCTTACTCAGTAAAGAACCTCTACTCCAGGTGTGTGGAATAAGATCCCTTGTCTGTCTCTCAGTGAACCTCCTGTCTCCAGCTGCCTTGCACATTGAATTCATTCCTGTGCAAAGCCAAGAAGCCACTTGGTGAGGTGGTGAGGGAGGAGCTTCCTTCATGGGGCACACCCTACATCAGATACATAGAGAGCCTGGCAGAGGGGAACATGGCCCTTTAGGAGAAGCCCACTCAGGGATTGAGGCAAAGATCTCAATGGATGTTCATCTGTTCTTTTACAAATGGAGATTTTGACTTTTAGTATTTAAAGGACAGGTGAAATATGGAAAGAAAAAAGAGGAGGGAGCAGGCCGTGATGGAAAATGGTCCCATCCTCTTGAGGTTCAGGGAATCTGCATTTTATGTAAGATAAGGTAAATGTGGGAAGAGAAAAAAGGAGTGAAGAAAGAATTATGTAGGCATATATGATACTGGAATTTCTTCCTCAGTAGGTTCTTGGTCTGGGGGATTTGAAGAATGAACCCATGGACCACAGATCTGTGGTAAGACAGGATTTTTATGAAACAGAAGGAAATGCAGAAGGGTTCAAAAGCATCAGAGCTGCTGGCAAAGGGGACACCTAAGTTGGAAGTCTCTCACATGGGCCCTTTGTCTAGGGGTCTATATCACATTTTGGCTAGGACTTGGTAGATGGAAAAACATCTTTTTCAAAGTTAATGGTACATTAACAAATGAATGAACGCATGCCCTCCCTCACTAGGGCAAGGTTATCAGGTCCTTACAGTTTTTGTCTCCCAGAAGGGGTCAGGGTGTGTGCTCCCTACTGGATGTGGAACTACCCCCAAATGACTCAGGCTGCTTTGTTCATGACCTTGCTAGAGCCCAGCGGGTGTGGGCTGGAAAAGACAGCTTGTTAGTGCCTGGAAATGGGGGTGTGATTTCTGAACTCACCTGGGCCTAGAGAATGGGGAGTTCCCCGTCCATCCCTGAGCATGGGAATGGCTGATCTTGTCCTGTTTCTTTTATGGACTGAGGAAGATAAAATCTTAATCAATATGATTAGTGTGAAATCAAACATATTTCAGTTTTAGGAGTTAGACTTGCCCAGCAGACCCTAAATTACAATTTGCATGGTCTGGATGCCCAGCAAAAGGTTACCTGCAGTCCCCTTAGCTGCCTGAGGCCTTTGACCTTTCAGTGGGGGGTGGGCTGAAGCATAATGTGAGTAACAGCCCTTCATTTGGAAGGGAGTGTTTTATGACTCAGTGTCTGTAGATTTGACCATGTTTTTTGCATTAGAAATTGGAGAGGAAAGTGTGTCACACTTTCTGGGGGCAAGACATAATTGCAAAAGGGACTTTACCTAACAAATGCAATCAGTGTAACCTGACTTATTGTACCCTCAATGAATCCGGAACAATTAAAAAAAAAAAAAAAAAAGAAAGAAAAGCCTAAACACTGAAACACTCAAAAAAAAAAAAAAATTAGCACTCTAATTTAGCTTACCTTTAGAGAATATTTACTGTTATTATTTGAATTTTGATTTAAAAAACTGAGAAATTAAAAAAAAGAAAAGAAATTGGAGAGGCTATCTTGACATTTTTATTTTCCTTTACATGTCCCTTTTAGGGTGGGTATATGCTGTATTTTTTCTAGTTCCATTTTTCACTCATTGAAAACCCTTCATGGTCAAAGATTTAGCTACAACAATTCCTCTGGTCCACAAGTGGTACTTAATATGCAATTAATCATAAAAACATGGGTCAGTGGGTGGGAATGCCCACAAACAGGTATATTTCTAGTTTTCATCTCCTGTTCATTGTCAGAATTATTTTATTTACTGACTACTCCACTATTTCCTAAGGTAATTGCCTAATGGTCAGTTTTCCAGGAGTTTTGTATTGAAAAAATTGCCCCAGGTTATGATGCATGTCATAACGAAAGTAGAATCTTTACCTTTTGAACCATCTCTACCCCTTGTTTGAGATATTTTTCTGCCTAATTTTTAAGAGCAAAATATGATGATTTTTCTTATTCATGCAAGTCCAGCTTTGTCATTCTCTGTGCAAATTCAAACATTCCCAAACATAAAAACACTTATGAAGAGACCCTTTCTTATGTGGTGTTTCCCTTTTAAAAAGCAGAGTCATAACATTTATTCTTCTGTTTGTTATTCTAAAAATATATTCCAAATAACTTTCCAACTCAATATGTGTATATAGCAATGTTTTCATACCTGTTTAATATACATAGTATATATACACCACAATTATTTAATTTTTCCTCTAGTTCTGTCTTTCTTTTTTTTTTTTTTTTTAGAAATAGTCTCCCTTTATCACCCTCAGTAGAGTACTGTGCCATCACAGCTCACAGCAACCTCCAATTCCTGGACTTAGGCAGGTGATCCTCTTGCCTCAGCCTGGGACTACAGGCACTCACCACAATGCCTGGCTAATTTTGGTTGCAGTTTGGCAGGGGTTGGGTTTGAACCCATCACCTTCGGTATATGGGGCTGGTGCCCTACCCACTGAGTCACAGACGCCACCCTATTTTTCTATTTCTGAACACTTACCGTATATACTCGAGCATAAGCCGAGTATATACGGTACATTTAGTTTATGCAGTATAGATATAAGTTCTTTTTATTTTATATTCCAGCAAAATTAAGAGAACAAATTCGTAATGACATGTATACATCATTGTAGTATGTAGTAGTAGGTTCACTGCCCTAAAAACCCTCTGAGCTCCATCTATTCAGCCCTCTCCTTCTCCCCTCTTACCCCCTGGCAACCACATGGGTGTTTTGATGTTTCTATATTTTTTCCTTTTCCAGAATGTCGTGGGTATGGAATCATACTTTTCGTAGCCTTTAAGATTGACTTCCAGTAACTTAGTAAATACCCAGTAATATGCATTTAAGTTTCTCCGTCTCTTTTAATGGCTTGATAGCTCATTTCTTTTCAGTACTGGATTATATTCCATTGTTTGAATGTGTTACAGTTTATTTGTTCACTCAGCTACCAAAATATTATGATTGCTTCCAAATTTTTGTAATTATGAATAAAGTGGCTATAAACATACATATGAAGGATTATGTTTGGAATAATTTTTCAGCTCTTTTGGATAAATAAAGAGCATGATTGCTCAATCAACTTGTAAGAGTTGTGTTTAGTTTTATGAAAAACTACTAAACTGTTTTCCAAAATGGCTGCACGGCTTTGTGTCCCCACCAGCAATGAAGGACAGTTCCAGTCACCTGACAACATAGCTGGTATTTAGTGTTGTCAGTGTCCTAGTTTTGGCCATGCTACTCAGTGTATAGGTCTCTCAGTGTTTAAATATCCGTTTTTCTGATGACATCTGATGGAGTACCTATTCATGTATTTACTTTTCATTTGTGTATTTTATTTGATGAGATGTCTGCTAATGTTTTTGATCAATGTTTAAGTGGATTTTTGTGTTTTTATTGTTGAGTTTTAAGAATTTTTTGTATATTTTGGGTAATGATGCATTTTTAGATGTGCTTTTTGCAAATATTTGCTCCCAGTCTCTGGCTAGTCTTCTCACTCTCTTTATATCCTCTCTCCCCAATTTTGCAGAACATATATTTTTAATTTTAGTGAAGTCCAGTTTATCAATTATTTCTTTCATGGATTGTGCTTTTGGTCTATCTAAAAATCATCCCCCTACCCAAAGTCATCTTATGTTTCTCCCATGTTGATCTTTAGAAGTTTTGTAAAATTTTTGTATTTAGTTCTACAAGCAATTTTGAGTTAATTTTTCTCAAGGGTCAGTTCTGTGTCTAAATTTATTTTTTGCACATGGACATCAAGTTGTTCCAGGATTATTTTTTGAAAAGATTATTTTTTCTCCATCTTATTGCCTTTGGTACTTTGTCAGGTTTAACCGACTGTATTTGTCTGGGCCTCAGATTTCTATTCTGTTTCATTGAACTATTTGTCTGTTTTTCTGCTAATGTCACATTGTCTTGGTTGCTGTAGGTTTATGTTAAGTCTTGACGTCAGGTAGGATCAATTGGTTGACTTTATTCCTTTCCTTCAATATTGTGCTAGCTGTTCTGGGTCTTTGACTTCTCCATTTAAAATATGAATCAGTTTATTGATATTCACAAAATAACCTGCAGGGATTTCAATGATTCCATTTATTCAATTCTTTTTAAAAATTTTTTCATTGGAGTTTTGTAGCTTTCCTCATATTGATCTTGTACATATGTTGTCAGATTTATTCCTAAGTATTTAATGTTTTTGAGTGTTCATATAAATGATATTGTATTTGTGATTTCAAATTGCGTTTGTTTATTCATTCCTGGTAGAATGACTGTAATTGGTAGAAAAGTAATGTAATTGACTTTTTATATTACTTTTGTATCCTCCAACCTTATATAATTGAGGATTAGTTGCAGAAAGATTTTGTTGACTCTTTTTTAATTTCTACATACATGACTATGTTATCAGGGAACAAAAACAGTTTCATTTCTTTCTTCCCAATGTGCGTATTGTTTCTTTTCTTTCTTTATTTTTTGCTTTTGTTATTGCATGATGTAGGACTTCCAATAAGATGTTGAACAGGAGTGGAAAGAGAGCAAGAGGGGATAGTTTTGTATTTTTCCTGATAAGCTTTCTTAGCTTTAAGCTTCTCATCATTAAATGTGATGTTAGATATAAGTTTTTGTCAATATTCTTTATCAGGTTGAGAAAGATTCTCTCTATTTCTAGTTTACTGAGAATTTTTACCATGAATTCTTTTTGAATGTCTATTGATATAATGTAATTTTTAAAAATAACCTGCTTATGTGATGGGTTGCATTAACTTATTTTCAATTGCCAAATCAGTGCTGCATACCTAGGTTAATTCCTACTTGCTCATAGTGTAAAATTATTTTTATATATTGTTAGATTTGATTTACTAATATTTTGTTGAGAATTTCTAAACCTGTGTTTATAAGAGACACTGAAATGCAGATTTATTTTCTTCTAATGTCTTTGTCCTGTTTTGGTAGTTGGGTAATCCTGGTCTCATGGGAAAAGGAAGTATCTCCTGTGCTCCTTCTTCTGAAAGATATTATAGAGGACTGGTGTAATTTCTTCCCTAATTGTTTGGTACAATTCACTTTTGAATCTACCTGGGTCCATCAGGTGCTTTCTGTTTGGAAGATTATCAATTATTAATTCAATTTTTAAATAGATATATGCCTATTCATATAATCTACATCTTCTTGTGTTAATTTTGGAAAAGTATTTCTTTCAAGAAATTTGTTCATTTCTTCTAGATTATAAATTATTTTGGTCATAAATTGTTCACAGTTTGCCTTTAGTATCTTTATAATGTCTGTTAAATATATAGTGATGTCTCCTTTTCATGTCTTTGATTTGTAATTTGTGTCTTCTCCCTATATGTTTTAGCCTTCTGAGAAAGTTTTTCAATGTAATATTTATTTTTATAAAAAAAGAATATCAGATTGCTTTCAAAAAAACATGTGTGCATGTTTACATGGTCTCCAATAGTGTGACAGTTTTTCCCCCAGAGATTTGGTAAAGTTTGGATAGCGTTTAAATGTTTGCCAGCAAAGTAAATGAGAAATGTGTTTTCTATGATAGCATACAGTTATCCATATACTAAAATTTGAACATTTCTTAGTAAGTCTGTGGAATGTGCATGTTAAAAATGGCTTGCATATCATATATTTTTTGTATCTATTTAATTAATAGGTATATATTGTCTACATCATAAATGTCATATTCCATTTACCTTTTGAAGAAAAAAGTCTTTATATTTCTTTTGTTGCTTAAGATGTCCTCCTCCATAATAAATTTGTTTTAAGTGTTTAGAGCATTTCCTTTTTTTAAATGCAAAGTTGATCTTTATTTTTTTAAATTTACTTTTTCCATATCAGGTACAGTTTTTCAATGTTAGAAGGAAAAATACAGCAATTTGTCCGATTCAGTTTTTATTGATTAATTTGAAAGCATGCTTGGATTTTCTTAAAAAAAGAAGAAGAAGAAGAAGAAAGGAAGGGAGAAAGAGAAGGAGTGGGAAAGGAAAGGAATGAAAGAAGGAAGGAAGGAAGGAAAGAAAGAAGGAAAGGAAAGAAAAGAAAGAAGGAAAGAAAGAATGAAAAGAAAGAAAGAAAAAGAAAGAAAGAAAAAGAAAGAAAGAAAGAAAGGAAATAAAGAAGGAAGGAAAGAAAGAAAAGAAAAGAAAGAAAGAAAGAAAGAAAGAAAGAAAGAAAGAAAGAAAGAAAGAAAACTGACCACTATTACAAATATTTTGGTATATTTTAACATTTTATATTTTATTTTTGGATATATGTCATGTTTGGACATACATCCATCTATATCAATGTTCATTCTTCTTTCTCCTCTTCTTTCTGACATATAACATAAAGGTTAATTAAAGAAATATAGATTAAAAATAACCACCAAAATATTGTGTAAATTTGTGAAGTACCAAAACAGAAAATTAGGTATTTATTAGAAAATTTATTTTTATTACAATTATTAAACACAGTGAAAAGTACTCTACCTAATAGTTTAATAACATTAATAAATCAGTTATAACTATGTCTTTGAACAAATTTCATTAACCCCCTGTAATTTTTAAATAATCTTCTCCCTTAGTAACTACTTGAACTTATTAATTTGTTTCCCAGAAATGATGACATTTTTACAAGACAAAGGAAATGGGATTCTGAAGGTACCTGAGTAAAGTTCCTGATGCCAAGAATCACCACTTTCCTTGTCCTACCCCAATGCACATGACCTTACCAATGCGTATGGTCCCTTCTTAAAAGGCCTATAATTTCTGTTGTTGAGGAAGATGTTTTGAGACTATTTCTCTTGTTCTCCCGACAGATGCTTTTTGCACTAAAATTCCTTTCTTCCTTGGAAATCATTCCTGTTTGCATAATTGAATCCTCATGTGGTGAGCAGCTAGATTCAAGCCCACGCCCCTTACAGGTTTGATAACACTCTGAGAGAAATTTTCATATGCCTTTTTAATCCACTCTTTTTCCACATAAGAACTTTGTTGAAAAAAAAGGTCTGAATCCATGGTGGGAGGTTTATTTTTCAAGTCTTTTGATATATATCTCTAAATTGTCACATAAAATATATGTGCCAATTCACACTTTCATCAGTAAATACACGACTGTCTCTTTTCTGACTCACAGCACTATTACCATTGCCAGACTGAACAATAATGACAGAGAAGTAAATGTGCCTGATGGTCTATTAATGTGTTACTTTAGAAGCAAAGAAAATATCCAGTAAGGAAGTAACTAAATAAGTTGTGAAACAAAACACAACAAATTACACAAATAAAATAAATGTTTCCATTTTCTGACATGCCAATATATTCACAAACCCTTAAGTTATTTATAGTTTCAAAACCATATGCCTAAGATTTAGTTTTTGTCTTACATATATATTTTTTCATTTACATGTGAGGCTTTGGTTTTAAATAACTTAATGTAAGTGGAACCTAATTATGGACAGTGAATGGTGAGATTATGTGTAATTTAGGCTTAAATAGCTACATAGTCCATGTGCACACACCCTAGCTTCTCTATAGACATAATAGGCTTTCTCACACAGGTAAGGATACTCCAGCTTATAGAACTCCAGTTTACATAACTCCCATGTCACAGCACTTCTCAATCTGCAGGTCTCTACCCCTTTGTAACGAAGAAAATATATGCAGTATTAGGAAAGGTTCAGAACCACTGTGAGAACTTCATGGTCTCATCGGTAGAAGTGAAAGACAAGATTTTAACTCAGACATGTCTTTCTCTATGCCAGTGGATCTCTAAATTGTGTGCTGGAGAACATGTTAAGACAGAGAAAGTTAAATCCCACACCGAGAAGTTCTTATAGTGAATCAAGGGTGAGGTTCCCAAATTTGTTACGTTTCTAACAAATTCCCAGATGTTATGTTTCTGGACCAGAAGTTACATTTGTCTACATCTAGTCTTCACACCAAGCTGGGTGTTTTGATTGGGAATAAATATGTTTGAGAATCAGAATACTAAGCCAAGAACTATATATGTCCTTTATTCCTATACTACCTGATTTTCTGTGTTAGAGTAAACTCAGTGTATTCATAGGTACTTGTGAAATAGCACAATGAAGGGGGATTAGAAGGCGTAGTGGTAAAGGATGATGGTGGATAGAAAGTTGGAATAGACCATGGAAATATAAGGTAAAAAAATTTTTATTTTAATCAGTGAAATTTCATATGGAATAAAATAATATAAAATATAAAGTAGTATGAAATGAAAGTCCTCTAGAAATCGCTGGTAGATACTAGAGTGCTTTATTGATAAAAATGGACATAAAGTAATGGGACTCAAAGAGGAATGCTGGAAAAGTAAAGGAGATTTTATATAGGAAGCAAAACGATATTTCTTGTTAAAGTTTCTGACATGTGTAGTTAATACAGATAGGATGTCAGTACAACTTTTCTAAGCAAGAAGCCAAGTTCAACTTTTAATGCTTCTTCAAAAACAAAATCAAAATAAGGCAGGTTAATACATTTTGAAATATAGTAATATAAATACAAATTTTTGAAGCCATAGATAAAAACCTGCTATCTAGTTTTTGATTCTCATTCTCAGAGACCTATATTGGCTGGGTTTTGTGATTTTCCTACATAACGAAGTATTGCATCCAAAGCAAATCCAATACCACACTGAAAATATTTGCATACATTCTTTGAAATCAACATTTTAAAATGGTTTTATTCATTTGAAAAGATTTTATAATACTTATTACACAATTGACTAAAATAAATTTACATAACAGCATGTACTATAAAGTCTCCCACTTTAATGATTCTAGTTTGAACTTATCAGTAAAATATAATTTCAGAACCAAGTAATGGTAATTGCCTACAATGTTATTTAATTTTAGACCCTCTAGAAATGGTACCAGATCTAGACAATAAAAAATTAATTAATTAATTAATTAAATATAAAATATGAAGAGCTAATAAAAATCACTAGTTTCCCTTAAATTCAGGGACTTATGTCAACAATTCTCCATTTGAAGGACACTGTGGCTACAGTATAAGAATCTGAGGGAAGACAATGGGGAAAAAAATCATTTTGCAGTTGATTTTTGGAAACCAGTGAAAAAGTATCAACTATAGCTAGTAAGTTTCATCTTAGTTGTCACTGTTTATTGTTTTTCATTTTTTATGGCCCTAATAAAAATATGTTGCTTTTATTTTATTTTCGTTTATTTTTTTTATTAATATTAAATCATAGCTGTGTACATTAATGCAATCATAGGGCACCATACACTGGGTAAACAGTTTGACACATTTTCATAATACTGGTTAACATAGCCTTCCTGGCATTTTCTTAATTATTGTGTTAAGACAATTATATTCTACATTTACTAAGTTTCACATGTACCCTTGTAAGATGCAACACAGGTGTAATCCCACCAATCACCCTCCCTCTGCCCATTCCCCCCCCCCTTCCCCGTATTCTTAGGTTATAACTGGGTTAGATATTTGTACCAGAATGTTTATTGCAGTCCAATTCACAATTGCTAAATCATGGAAAAAACCCAAGTGCCCATCAATCCATGAATGGATTAATAAATTGTGGTATATGTACACCATGGAATATTATGCAGCCGTAAAGAAAGATGGAGAATTTACCTCTTTCATGTTTACATGAATGGAGCTCTAACATATTCTTCTTAGTAAAGTATCTCAAGAATGAAAGAAAAAGTATCCAATGTACTCAGCCCTACTATCAAACTAATTTATGGCTTTCATATGCTTTTATTTTTGATCTTCAAATCATAACAAAACACCTATGAGGCATTCAGAATTAATTTGAACAATGTGGATGGCACCATAGTCCAGTGAAAATGTAAACAACAATGGTTTCCAAGTAAAGAAGACATTCATAAATATTTTCCACTGGTTATTCCAAACAGGCTAAATAAGCCTAATTATTTTAAGAGTCCAGTTTCTCATAATCTGCACAGTCACAAACTGTGGGTAGGCAAATGTCATATTTCTAACTCATTCATTTTTCAAAAGCCTATAATTTATCCCAAATTTAAAAACAGGACTTGGAGATTTTTGGAATTTGAGATATTATCCAAAGGGTTGAAGATTAAAATACAAACAACTAATCTTATCAGTACAAAAAGCCCCAACTGTCATAAAGGGCAACTTGTTGCAAATTGTATTGTACCATTTTAAGTAAACTTATGTCACAATGGATCTTTCTATCCTTTCTGCTTTTGTAGATGTGGTAGCTAAATTTACAATTCAATTGAAAATTATAATTCCTAAATTCACCTTGGCTCAGCCATTCCCTAATCTTTCAAGTACTCATTTCCTGCCATCATACTTTCTTTTTTTCCCTGTCTAAATACAAGAGGAACATATCCTCTAATCATTTTAATTCATGGGGCAGAGAATTTTTTTTTTTTTCTAGAAAGGACATTATTTATAGTTCTTTTATAAAATGTTCTTTTGAATTTGTTTGAACCAGTGTATTGAAATGGAAAGTTGGTCAGTAATCTGGCTACTACATTCAAACGAAGTTCAAAAGAGAAACAGATATTTATGGTGCATCTGTTACACGCCAGGCCCTGTGCTAGTGCCGGAGCTCCAAAGAAAAAAGAAACCTTTCAATTCATTTTCTCAGAATTGATAAAAATAAAATAGACAACCAAACAATGTTAAAATGCAGTGTGATGTGAACCGTAAAGTTGGTAGATATGCTGTGTATTTGGGGGAGAAAGAATATCAGTGGACCTTAAAAGAGGTTTTGATGAATGAACTAGATTTTGAAGGATGATTAATGATTTTCCAGCCAGCCAAATAAAGAAATGAATAACACACTGTATATCAAATGCTGTAGGAATGAAATTACACAGTTTGCTCAGAAATACCAAATAATTTAGTGTTTCTTTTATTAAGAGATGCTGCTGGTTGTATGTCCCAAAGCAATCTTCTTAGCTGTTAGACATGTATTCACTTATGCTTTTTTTGTTATCTTTATGAGTAGCTAGTTAGTCAGCAAAGGGTATCCTGGCCTTGCCACTACTCAGACTCAACATGATACAGTCATTAAATAGTTTATCTTTCTTCTGGTCACACTGCAAAATCCCAGTTCTTAGAACTCTTGCAACTAGGTGGTGCCACCTAGTTACTATGAAAGAATCTTTAATTAACATCAGTCTCTGGCAGACACATTAGTTTGATTTTTAAGTAGTATGATTTCAACAGTGGACTCATAGGAACTCATTTTCTAATTCCTTGGAAGCTGGATGAGTCAGTAACCATGTTACCACCTCCAAACCTGAACATAAAGTCTCCCATGGCCCCTCTCTGTTAGAGAGAGCCATTTCACACAACAGGAAAGGTCCAGATCTCTGAGTCACTACTTTTTAGAAAGCTACCAACCCAAAATATCAAAATTAGATTATGTGTTGCAGAGAGTGGGCTGTGAGATGGTAGGGCCCTCACAGCCTGGGGAACATTCAGGGGATGAACCCCCAACTGCTTCTCCTCCATTCCCAAAACAGCCATATTCCTTTATTCATGCTCCCTCTGCCAAATGTCATAGCTATTTCTTTATCTAGTTAACTACACAGAGATCATTGTGATCTTTGCCTTCTTATGTCATCTTGTCATATGTTAACGAAGTTGAGTAGAAACCATTAAGTCACATAGTTCTTCCTTTGTTTTGTTAACTATGCTGAGATCCTCATGATCTTTCCCTTCTTATTACTTGTCATATGCTAACGAAGTTGAGTAGAAACCATTAACAAGATGATTTGTCTGTATTAAAGTCATTTACACTTTTGTATTGTACTGTAAGACCAAAATTATGTCTTTTGTTTATGCTATTTCCCCATATCGTCTATGCTATGCTACTTCCCCCTTGACAACCTTGTACAGATACTATAAAATGAAGCTGATTTTGTGCTTTGGTGCTGGCTGCAGCCATCAGCTCAGTCAGACCTCCCGTTCCCATCTTTGGTTTCTGTGTCTTCTCTTCTATTATATTTTCCTCATTCCCCACCAATTGCACTCTAGTTTTCTCCCCTTTCCCATGCTGATTTGCAACAATGTGTCAGAAAGAAACAAATATATTTTGTCATATCTCTGAGACTTCATGTTTTAATTTTATATTAAGTACTAGCATAACTTTACCTGACTCACAAAAGTCTCCATTTTGCACTCCTATAGGCACTGAATTAGTACAGATTGTAGGTTACTAATATCACACTAGTTCATAGAATAAAGTCACATTTGTAGGTAGAGCAACACTTAGGTCAAATTGTAAGTTAGATGAGGTCTGAAATTTATCTTTTGCCATTCCCTGCCCTCTTTTTTTTTTTTTTTTTTCTCCTTTAGCCTCATATCCATTTTTAATAATCCAAAGCGTTCAGGTGGTTACATATACTCTTTCACATATAACCTGGTTACATATACTTTTTCACATCTTTCCACAGTAACCAGTTCTATTGACACATCTTTACTGCTTAAGACACTTCTGATTGATTATTACTTTCTGGCTGTGGAGTCTCATCCTAGACACCACATACTCATGAAATAGGAAAAATGTTTCCTACTATGAGCTGTAACAAACACCCTGAAAGGTCAGAAAGAAGGTAGGGAGGCCAAGGCTACCATGAAAATCAACATCCATAAATGCATTCATACAAGGAAGGGGATAAGAAGAAGGTGAATATTTATTTGGCCCTTATGATATGCTAGACACTACCCTAGATATTCATGGGGGGTACAAAATTATTTAACATTTATAAGAACCCCGATTAAAGTTTTACAGAAAAAGATGCTCAGTAATACTGAATAATTTCTACGTCACATGAATTCATGTTTATGAGGTAATTTCTTATATAAGTAGTATATATTTAAAGAAAAGGATATCTTAAAGAAAGATAGCACTGAAAGCTTTTATTTTATTTTATTGCAGTTTTTGGCCAGTGTGGGTTTAAACTTTTAATAGTGTGGGTTTTACTATTTCTGAACAGTTTAAAATCAAGTATACTTTCATGATGTAGAAGAGAAAATGGGCCAAAAATCACACAGGTTATGGATGGACTACCTAGCAGAAGGCAGAGGACATTCTGACTCCACATCCCACACACATTCTGTTATCTTGCACCGTGATTGCACTTGGTTTGGGTATTGGGTATTAATATATCTAGAGCCTAGTCCTGTCTCTCCCTCAATATTGTGTGACTTTGAAAAAAAAAAAAAAAAAAAGGTACTCATCTGCACTGTAGTTTTGTCGTTTCTAATATTCCTTTCAACACTACATGTCTCTTTTTCTAATTTAAGCTTAGATAGGAGGAACTGATAATGTCTCACATCATTAGCTCTTTCCTATATCACTGGCATTCAAATTTTATTTTTCTAATCCAAGTTGAATATTCAGGTGTCAGTTTTGGTCAGGGTCAATGAAAGTATCTATTTTGATACTATATATATGTATACATATATATATACTTTTTTTTTAGAGGGAGCCATTTAAGTTACATTCCTTTCCATGGTACAGACAGTTCTGCTTATAAAAAGAGAAATAACAAATGAAAGACAGTGTGTTGATTCATATTTTATATGATTTAAAAACAATTGAGTTATATTTTTAACATAGCTATGATGTAACAGCTTATGACATGCTTAACAGTGAACAGAAGTAGCTGTCACTGCTATCATAATTTATCAGCTTCCTTTTTTCAAATAAAAAAGATGATGAGCTTATGTGGCAGCCGGAGGAAATCTGCCAAGTCCTTTGCCTACACCTGGGGCTCAGCCTGTTGCTAGTCTCCATGGAGAATGCATGCTAATCAGTCTATACCAATTAATGAAGTGGTGCTGCCCATTGTTCTTCTTGTCAATGAGTAAAATAAAATCCATTGTGAAATTCCTGGTCCCCAGTCAAGCTATTATCAATTTGTGTTTAGATTTGCCTTTCACCATTCATTCAACAAACATTTATTGCACAACTTCATTGTGGCAGGCAAAGCGCTGGTTGGTACAAATACAAAAATAAGTAATCTCTGACCTCTGAATGTCTTCATCTTAGTGGAAGGAACAAAGAAACATGTGGATATGGCACCTGGAGGAAAACATTAATATAGAGTTGAGGAAGGATACAGGATGATGTGTTGAAGCATAGGAGAAATTACCTATATCTTTGTCTCACATGGGAATGTAATTGAAACTGGCACAATAAAGTCTATGAATATGAGTCAGAGTTTACTAATTTATCTTTTTCTACATGAGAATGCCCATCGCTAGATGCTCTTGGAAACATTAGTTGCTTTGGGAGAAAGCACATTTCCCAAAGAGCGATTAAGTGAGTCTTTGAGATGTAGGGCCAGTGGACAGAAAACTAAAAGTATTTGAAAGTGTTTAGTCACTAATTTTTTCACACATGTATGCACTATTTTTTTTACAAGATGCTATAATAATGTTGTGCATATTCTATGTGATAAAAAAATTCACAGTCATTTAAAATCATACCTGGAATTGTTTTTGTTAAGTTCCTTTATTCCAAAAGAGGATCATGGAAGCCAAACTGAATGAGAGAGGAAGATTCTCAACAACAGTGTGAGAACACTCAAACCATTAGTTTCATTCTAGATCAACGTGGTGCTTCTTCCCAGGCCGTATTCCTCTGTTGAGGAATGAGCTGGCTAAACATCTCCATCTCTGACCAGCACACCACCCACTTCGCATATTAAGTCTATCATTCAGCCACACTAGTTGCCTCTGTGTGAACCCTCCAGCCCAGCTTGAGGCTGGCTCACCCTGCACAGAGCCCATTTCCTCTGCTCAGAGTGAACTCAGCTCTACTATTACAAACCATAGTATCTAAATGGATCTCTCAGTTAATGCTATTACCAACCTCTCCCTTTACCGGGCTTTAACTCAAAGCCTTTCATCTGACAACCTTGCAGACTATAAAAAAATACATTTTCAGTATCTTTTAATGGTGTCATGACTCCCACCCTTATAAACTCTCTGTCCTGGGATACATCCTTAACAGTGAGAGGGCTTTTGTTGTAGGAACTATCTGGAAAATGGTTTTACAATACCTATCAAATACAAAGGAGCAGGGGGTTCCTGGTGATCCTATCATTCCTACCAACATTTGGATGAGCGTCTGTAATACAATGTGAGCTGGCAAAGCACTGCTGAGGGGTTGTAAGGCCTCTTCCCTGCTTTGCTGAGGGTGCCTATGCTGGGCTCATGGCAGCTTGTGTGACACGCCTAGAGTGAGTTGACAGGGGACCTCTGTCTCGTTCAAATTACAGCTTAGTGTCACTTATAAAACAAACACCAGCCATAATTCCCCCTGATTCTTTGCCTCCAGGGCACCGGTTCAGCATGTAATAACTCCTGGATGTCTGTTTCAAAGCCTGCCACAGAGTTCTACACTCTGGGTGAGCACACATTAGTTTTTATATAAGGACTCAGATTCCTTTGGGCCTCAGCTATACAGGTTTCTTTGATGGGAGAACTACAATAATAAAAAATAAAGGAATAGAACTGTTAGCACCTTTAAAGGAATTCTGGACATGTGCCAAAACCCCTAGGAATGTGGAAGACCCCAAACAAGCTTGTTCCCAATATGAAAAACCTGACACTGGCAGCTGATTTTGTCACTGTGCTGGCCAGGGTCCTTTATGCTAGAGGGTCTGCTGGCACGTGGGCCCAGGTGCCGACCCGTTTACTTTGTACATGGAAGTCAGTCACAAGGAAATGTGCGGAACGTGACCAGTTCTGCTTTCCACACTGTGGCTTCTGGTGGAGGCTGTGCTTTTCAAGGGCTGCAGCTGCTACCTGCAAGCACTCTGCCCACCTGTGTGCTTTTACCCAGTGTGACATTGTAATCTTTTTCTTTAATGAATAGAGGCTTTTCTAGAAAAGTTAGCTGTAAGGAAGATCTTATTTTTGCATGGGCTTCTATTATATAAACAGAGATGTATTTCTTCAAAATACAAAGAAATGGCACTGTTATGCCCAGATCACAAAGTCCCCAAAGACCACCAAGGAGCTGATACCAATGCAAAAGCAAGAGAGCCTTTATTGTCACAAGCTTGAAACTGGGCTCCCAGGGACTCCGCTGCAACGGATCCGAGCCAGGAGTCCCAAGCTCTGGGACATAGGGTTTTTATATTATGGGGTAATGGGAGGGGTGTGCTAGGCTTCAGAACAGGGGGCATCTTGGGATCGGCTACCAACTGGTCTGATGCAGAGGGTGGTTTCTGATTGGGAGGTCACACTTGCATGATTTCAAGGAATTGCCTGATCTTACAGGAAAATGAAACTTACACAAGAAAATGGCGGTGAAAGTGAAACTTAACTTCTAAGATGGCCGTGATCTGGCTCTTTTATTCTCCCCCTCTACTTGTGACTTTCCAAGCCCAATCATGGGTCTGGTTCCATCTCTGTCATCTCTAATTTTCTTTCAGCTAGGGGGCGATATTGGCCTTTTAAGACTAGTAATTGCATGGCTTCTATGCATTACCATACAAAAGTGATGAGTCTACTGATGATATAGTATTAGTAACAGTAATAGTATTATGGTGCTGGCCAGGGCTGATATTAGGGTGGTTAGACAGGGAGACCAATTGAAGAGGGATTCATACCAGCTTTGGTATTTTCTCGGTCTGCCTTGCACTTCATTTATCTCTCTCTCACAAGAGTCATTGATTCTTTTACTACTCCTGAGTGATCAGCATAGAAACAGCCTTCTCCCAAGGCTGCACACAGCTCCCCTTGCTGGAGGAATAAGAGGTCTAGTCCCCTCCAGTTCTGTAAAACTACTTCAGAAAGGGAAGTTAGGGATTCTTGGAGTAGGGTAATAGACTTTTCTATTCTTTCTATGTCCCAGTCAATTGCTTCCTGGCAGGCACCATAGTTTTTATCCTGGAGGACTAAGGCAGACACCCCCGTCCCAGCTCCAGCTAAACCCATTTCTAATAGCACTGAGATGGTGAGTGCAGTGATCACTTCCCGCTTTCTGCATGAGGTTGGGTCAAGGAATAACTGGAGAACTGCGTCTTTCTCATGGTAAATTATCCTAGGTTTTAGTTGTAGGTAATCTTGATTCTGATTTAAGACCCCCGCGTGTATGCCTGGAGCTAGTCCTGTGGAGCAGGCCCACCAAGCGTTGCTTGGGGGTATCAGATATTCAGTTCCATTCCACCGGCTGGTGGTATTACATCAGTGCTGGTGGGAAGTAGATATCTTCCTGATGCACATGACCTTGCCTATTATCATTCGAAGAGAAAATTTAGGGTGATTCTGATGTCACCGGCAAGCTGTGGCTTCCCCGGAGGTGTAGCTTTCCAGGACAGCAATGCCTTCATAATAAGGGGATTTTGCAGTAAAGCAGAACCAGTAGGCTATTGTTAAATCTGGCCTGGTTAAATTAATTACCTGGTATGTGCTTGTGAGTAGTTCCCAGGTGGGGTCCATGTTGGAATGATCACTAGAAACAGTTTCTGGCTTAGCAACTTCCGGGGCATGGGGAGGCTGGGGGAACTGCTGCTGGTGGCTGGAGGATGTGGTTAGGGCCAATCCAGGTAGGTTTATCAGTAACTAGACTGTACACTACTTTTATTTTAAAGAGGCCCCCTTTATCATGACCCCAACTGCCAATCTGTTGGGGACCGTACAGACGTATTCTCCAGGTCTTCCCAAATTCCCAGGTGGTAAGCCTGTTTCTCCCTGGACTGGTAAACTGAATGCATACCAGGTCATATAATCTTTGTTCTGCAAGGATTCCTGTCTGGCAACAGTTATTCCTGCCGTTCCAGTCTGACCAAGGGCTGGGGCTCCTTTTGAACTCAATTAAATCAGGGCAGTTAGGAGGTACCCACCAAATTTGGTCCATGGAGACACAGCTCCAAGACTGACAGAAATAATAGTCCTATCCTCCACATTTGTCTATCTTGTGGCCCGGGCAAACGTAATATGAACTATGTTGAGGGGTCCAATCACTTTGCGTTAGGCCTATTATTTGGTCCAAGTCTACATACAAATCAGGGTAGCAGGTGTTCTTGGGGTGTACTCCCCAGGTTGAATTCGATAATGTCCATTTGGCAGATCGGGTGAGAGCCCTGAGCCCCCCAAACCCACTAACAGGGCCCCCCAAAACTTGCCAGGTTATATTATAAGGTTGGTGAGGGTTTGAGTGAGGGGTGGCACACAGGGGGTTACATACAAGCAGTAAAGCCAGCATGGAAAAGATGGGGAGTGCTTCAGCTTGAGTTTTAAGGGATTGTCTCTGTCCCGTTGAATCTTTAATTGTGGAATGAAGTTTTCCTGAATGGCGAACGGGTCTGCTAGCTTGACATGGGTGTGATGTACCCAGGAGGAGATGCTGTCCACCTTGAGGGCAATTAGTGTAGTCAGGACTACCACATAGGGTTCTTTCCACCGGGGTTCCAGCATTTCCGGATGATGCCTCTTCATGTAGACCCAATCGCCAGGCTGGAACTTGTGGGGGTCAGGTACCGGGCCTGCTTCATATGTAGCCTGCAGGTGGCTCCAGTTTTTCTTCTGTACCTCCTGGTAACATCAAAGGGAAAGGAGAAAATTTTCATCATCTGCTTCAGTTACCATTTCTATGTGGGTATTGGAGATAATGGGTGGTGGTCTCCCATAGAGTATTTCATAGGGAGTAAGCCCAAGCTTATAAGGAGAGTTTCTAATCCGATACAAGGCAAAGGGAAGGAGAGCCACCCAGTCTCTGCCAGACTCAAGAGTTAATTTGGTCAAGGTCTCTTTTAAGGTTCTATTCATCCTTTCTACCTGACCTGAGATCTGGGGCCTGTATGCACAATGTAATTTCCAGGTTGCTCCCAGGGCAGTTGCTACCTCTTGTGTTACCTGAGATACAAAGGCAGAGCTGTTGTCTGAGCCAATCAGGGTTGGCAGTCCATACCTGGGGAAGATGTCTTCCGGCAATTTCTTTGCCACCGTCTGGGCGGTCTCATGCTTTGTTAGGAAGCCTTCAGCCCACCTGGAAAAGGTATCTATAAAAACTAAGAGGTATTTATATCCATACCGTTCTGGTTTAACTTCTGTGAAATCTACTTCCCAGTACACACCAGGCTTGGTTCCCTGCTCTCAGGTGTGTTGGGCGGTTGGCCCAGCCCTGGTGTTTGTGAGTTGACAAGCCTTGCAAGCACTGATTACCTGATTGACTTTGGTGTCCAATCATTCAATTCTGATCTTTGCATGAGGAACCAAGTCTTTTAGTCTCCTGTTACCCATATGGGTATCTTAGTGCATACCCTGCAGTACCTCTATTCCTAGCTGTGCTGGAAGGCAGGTCTTTCCATCAGCGGTGCACCAATAGCCGTTATATTGTGGAGGGTTGTGTGGTTGGGGAATAGTATGGAGCCATGCCAGGTCTTCTGCGGTATACTCAGGTTTCTCTGGCAAGACTGGTGATCCTGGGTCTGGTAGGCTGATTGATAGAGCCTGGGCTGTACTAAGGGCTGCATTCTTGGCAGCCTCATCTGCTCAATTACCTCTGGCCACCAGAGTGATTGGCTTCTGATGCCCTGGGCAGTGAAGGATGGCTAACTTCCTCGCCAGCAAGATGGCCACTAGGAGATCTAGTATCTCTTCTTTATTCTTAACTGTTTTTCCCTCTGAAGTCAGTAGCCCCTTCTGGTAGATAGCTCCATGGACATGGGCCATGGCAAATGCATAATGGCTGTCAGTATAGATGTTAACTCTCTTTCCTTTACCCAGAACTAGGGCCTTGGTGAGGGCAATGAGTTCCGCCTGCTGGGCAGAGGTACCACTCGGGAGTGGCTCGGCCCATAATGTCTCTGTTTCAGAGACCACCGCAGACCCTGCATACCTGTGCCCATCCTTCATAAAGCTACTGCCATCCGTGAACCAAGTTTCCTCCACATCAGGCAGAGGCTGGTTGGTCAGGTCCTGGCGGAGGCTGTGCACCTGAACTAGTATGTCCTGGCAGTGATGGAATGGTACGTCTACATTTGGGTTGGGTAAGAGAGTGGCAGGATTCAGGGATTCACTGAATCAAATCCTTGGTGCATTCAGTAGTAGACTTTGGCAATGAGTCAGCCGTGCATTACTCATCCACTGATCTGGGGGCTGCTTCAAGACCCCCTCGATGGTATAGGGGCTCATTATCAACACTTCTTGTTCTAGGGGGGGTTTATCTGCATCTTTTACCAAGAGGGCAGTGGCCGCTATAATGCATAAGCAAGGAGGCCATCCCGAGGCCACTGGGTCAAGTCTTTTGGATAGGTAGGCAACTGGACAAGTCCTGGGTCCCAGAGTTTGAGTCAATACTCCCTTGGCTACCCCTTTATGTTCATCCATATACAGATGGAAAGGTTTTGTGATATCAGGGAGGCCAAGTGTGGGAGAAGTCAAAGTCTTGAGTTCTCTAAATGCTTGGTTCCTGTCTGCTGACCACTGGAAAGGCGGCCCCTCCTTGGTGGCTTCATAAAGGGGCCTGGAAATTTTGGCAAATCTCGGCACCCACAGCCTGCAAAATCCAGCTGTTCCCAAAAATTCCCGCACTTGCCTGTGAGTAGTGGGAGTTGGGATTCTGAGCAGAGTTTGTTTCCTGGCTTCGCTCATCCACCTCTGGCCATCCTTAAACACATATCCTAAATAACTTACAGTTTGTTGACAGATCTAGGCTTTCTTCACTGATGCGTGGTATCCCAAGTCTCCCAGGGTGATGACCAGATCCCGCGTTCCTCGCAGGCAATCTTGTTCATCAGCAGCTGCTATCAGTATGTTATCTACGTACTGGAGGAGGGTCAGGCCAGGGTGTAACTTAAGGAACTCACCTAAGTCTTCATGTAGAGCCTCATCAAAGATAGTCAGAGAGTTCTTGAAGCCTTGTGGTAGGCGGGTCCAGGTTAGTTGTCTGATACCTTCCTCCGGATCTCTCCACTCAAAGGTGAACATAGCCTGGTTTTGTGGAGCTAGGGGTAGACTGAAAAAGGCATCTTTTAAATTCCAAACTGTATACTATGTGTGAGTCAGGGCCAAGGCACTCAGGAGTGTATATGGGTTGGGCATGGTTGGGTGAATATCCATTACCCATTTATTGACTTCTCATAAGTCCTGCACTGGACGATAGTCATCAGTGAGGGATTTCTTGACAGGCAACAAGGTAGTATTCCATGCCGATTGGCAAGGGATCAAAATTCCTGCCTGTAGGAGGCATCTAATGTGTGGAAGTATTCCTTTCTTTGCTTCTGCAGCCATGGGGTATTGTTTTACCAGTATGGGTTCTGCTCCAGGTTTAAGCTCTACTAGAAATGGAGGCCCATGAATGGCCAGCCCTATTCCTCCTGTCTCAGCCCATGCTAAAGAATGGGAATGGAGCCAAGCACTAATGTCAGCTTGGGCTCATGGTGGTTGCTGGGGAAGCTTGTATTCATCTTCTAGCTGGACAGTTAGAACTTGTATAGGGTGCCCTCAGTTATCTGTAACCTGGGGTTTGTCCTGCTTGAAGGATATCTGGGCCCCAATTTTATTCAGCAGATCCCTGCCTAGTAAAGGGTATGGGCAGTCTGGGATGACCATAAATGCATGGGATAACTGGCCTGTGCACAGGTCCACAGTTCTTCTGGCAGTCCATGAGTACTGTTTCATCCCAGTTGTCCCTTGAACCCAAGACTTCTTTGTGTCCAGTTTACCCTGATCTTCTATAAGTACTGAATATTGGGCACCCGTGTGCACTAAGAAATCTGCCGGTGTCTCCTCCACTTGGAAGGTTATCCTGGGTTCAGGGAGGGGTGCTGAATCCTGACCCCTCTAGTCACTCAGTTCCCCAAGCTCTAGGATGTGGGTCTTATCATGGGGGGTGGGCTTGCCAGCTCTCCTTTTAGGACATTCTTTGGCCCAGTGCCCTACCTTCTTACAGTAAGTGCACTGGTTCTTCTGTAGTTGCTGGCACCCCCCCACACACACACACATTTTTCCTTACTTTCCTCTGTTAGTCACCATAACTGAGTCTGCAGGTCCCGAGGCTCAGCAGCAGTGGTGGCCAGCAGGATTTTAGTTGAATCTTGAGTTTGCTTGGCCCAAGCCCAGGTCTGCTTCTCCTCTGAAGTCTCTCTGTTATTATATACTTTCTCATCCACTGCAAGTAAATCCTGTAAAGACTTCTCAGCCAGCCTATCTACTCTCTGGAGTTTCCTGTTTATGTCAGGGGCAGATTGGTTAACAAAGGCCATGATAACTGTGGCCTTGCTATCCTCTGCCTCAGGATTCATGGGCATGTAAGTACAGAAAGGATCATGTAAGATCATGCTTCCATGATCCTTTCCAGGAAGGCAGTGGGAGACTCATTTTTCTCCTGCTGCATGTTCCCTACCTTAGCCAAATTGGTCAGCTTACAGGCCGTTTTCCGGAGACCCCTCATTAGAGTCTGGCGGTAGACTCAGAGACTCACCTGACCTGGTTCCATATTAAAGTCCCAATCAGGGTGGGTGAGGGGAAAGGCAGCATGAATCTCAGTGGGATTGGTAGTGGAAGTCCTGTTTCAGCCCATGACTAACTTCCGGGCCTCTGACAGAATTCTCTTCTCTCTTTCATGGTGAACAGTACCTGTAAAAGCTGCTGACAATCATCCCAGATGGGCTGATGAGTGAAGAGGACAGAATCCAAGAGATCAATTAGGGTGGTGGGTTTTTCAGAAAACTTAGGGTTCTGCATTTTCTAGTTATATAAATCACTAGTGGCAAAGGGCCAATAGTAAAGGTTCTGAGCCCCATTCGCATCAGGGGGACTCGTGGCCCTCAGGGGAAGGATGGTCAAGTTGTCAGCTGCCTCTCAATGGGCTCGCTGTCTGGTGAATGGCAGACTTCCAGTGACAGGTCTTGCTGCTGCCCCTGTTTCAGCAGCGGGCTCTCCTACTGCCACTTGCCTGGGAGGGACGGGAGGCACAGGCTCGACCTGCGGAGGAGCAGGAGGGTGATACAGAGGAGGACAAAAACAATCCTGATCTATACTGTCCTTCAAGACAAGGTAGAGCGGTGCAGAGGGTTTGGGTTTAAAGGGTTTTTCAATGGGAGGCTTCTCGTGTACTGCGAGAACCAAACTGCTTGAGTTTTTATCTGCTGGAGGAAGAATTGCTTTCAGCCAGGGAGGGGGATCTTCTACGAGGTCATGCCAGGTGGTGATGTATGGAACCTGGTCAGGGTGACCTGTCCACGGCCGATAGACAATATCTTTAACCTGAAAAATAATGGGAAGATGAAAAGCACCCTCAAGAGACCAGCTGACATTAAAAGTCGGCCACTCACTGCTGGAAAAAGTAATAATTTTAGTCTTCTTCACCATGAGTCCCAATTTCTGTGCTCTGGACTTGAACTCTGCAAAATGGTCAAGAAAGATGGATAAGGGGGTTGTTTGGGTCTGCCCCATATTTGTCCAAAATCAGACTCACCCCTGTTAGGGCTAGCCACAGCCACACAAAAACACCAATGAAACACCCAGCACACAATAGGACAAACCAAACAGATGGACTGTGGAAGCAAAAGCGAAAGTAATCTAACAGTCTCAGACCATACCGCAGGAGCGACCGATGAAACTGCCCGGGTACAAAAACCACTTCTTCCTCACGACACCCTGAGGAATCCATGTCCCAGTCTGGTGGGATTACTTCTACAACATACACTGATTCTCTCTCTCCAGAGGAAGCCGGGACATCTCCACAGCACTCCTGGCCAGCAGCCTCCAGTGCTTCCACCTTGACTTTATGCTGGCCACACTAATCACAAACCTTCAAAACCTCAGAATAAGCACAAGAGACAAGACAGACACTTACCACTTATCGGCTCTATGGGTTAGGGGTCCTTAGGGGGTCTTAGGAGATCCCAGACGAGCCTCCAGATGTTGTGCCCAGATCATGAAGTCCCCAAAGACCACCAGGGAGCTGATTCCGATGCAAAAGCAAAGAGCTGTTTTATTGCAAGCTCAAGCTTGGGCACCTGGGGTCTCCGTTACAACGGATCTGAGCCAGGAGCCTCAAGCTCTGTATTACGAGCATTATATAGTATTATACAGTTAAATGGGTGTATACATTTTAAACAAAGGGATTGCTTCTGGATTGGGTGCCACTGAACCAGCCATGTGACTTATACCTGAAGCTAAATCCTGATTGGAGATTGATGATTCATATTAGAAAAGCAGCAATTCATGATGACTTGTAAATTTTACTCAAAATGGCAGGCAAAACAAAATGGCTACCATCAATTCCGCCAACTCATCAAGATGGTGTCAGCTTGGTTCTCTTAAGCCCAAGAGTTTGAGGTTGCTGTGAGTTAAGTAGCCATGGCTTTTTACTGGGGGTGACCAAGTGAGACTCTGTCTCAAAAAAAAAAAAAAGGTAGACAGTTTTGAAAATGGAAATATTGTGCAGTTACAGTCTCTTCTAGATCTAACAGTCTGTAGTGTTGACAGATAATTATGACCAAAAGCAGTAAAGTAAGTGTGAATAGAGACAGGGATGGCTCCCTGCAGACCTCCATGTTAAGCTCGGATTTTAAAATACTGTTATGTAGAAGACAGAAGGAGGGGCATAGGATTAAGAAAGAAAGCAAAAAGTAGCATGACACTTTAAGAATAATGTCAGGATGGCTAGGTGAGGTGGCTCAGACCTATAATTCTACTGCTCTGGGGGCCGAGGCGGGTGGACTGACTGAGCTCACAAGTTTGAGACCATCCTGAGCCAGGGGGAGACCCCATCTCTAAAAATAGCTGGGCAGGCTTTGTGATGGGGGCCTGTAGTCCCAGCTACTACAGAGGCTGGGGCAAGAAGCTCAAGAGTTTAAGGTTGCTGTGAGCTGCCACAGCACTCTACCGAGGGCGACATAATGAGACTCTGTCTAAAAAAAAAAAAAAAAAAAAAAAAAAAAAAAAAAAAATTTAACTGTATCCACATTTAAGTAATATTAAATTTTTTTATGTTTTTTTGGTCCTTTCAAATTGTTCTTTTTT